>KZ807216.1:251143-269715 GCA_000696205.2 Oncopeltus fasciatus | reverse complement strand
TTAGAAAAATATATATATTGATGCTTTAGTTTTTTTGTAAAAATTTTAGTGTTGAAAGAACATTGTGCTTTTGTTTCAAGAAAATAGTCATAATGGAGATATTAAGAATCTATTCTTGTGGATATAACTGTATTACACCTTACTATAATCTTTATATTTTAAAACTATTGCTATTTAAATTTTTCTATGCGTATAATTTTTAATTTAATTTTAGAGCTAATAATAATCACTTGCTACTAGCCATAAAAGTGCCTTATGAAAGAAATACACATGCCTCTCTATCTCACACAGACTTTCCATCATTTTATTACTCTAAGAAAAAGTAACTTCAAGGAATACTGTATTATATACTGCTCTAGTATATAGATTATCCCCTTATGATTGCTAAGTTGAGTGCCAGAATTAGCATCTCCCAGAAGACTCGATTAACTCTGTATATTTGTTTTACTAAACTTACTATTTCTGATGATATGGTATTGAGACAGAAGCAACAAGTTATGTAAATATAAAACTTAAATAAAATGCTCAATTTGAGACTATATAGACTGAATTGAGTTACACTTTGAGCAATTATGCCAAAGATGAGATATCTGACAAAAATACTAGTCTTTTGTTAAACCACAAAGTTATTATTTACTCATAAAAATGAATTAGTTTGATGTTACTTTTTATTCTTATTTTTATTTCTTCTTTATTCTTGGGCATTATCAATATAGTATAATCACTTCAGTTGCGTGAACCTTTTTTTCTTTTCTTCTAGTTTTCATATCTTTGGTTTCTATATTAGTTGTCTAAGTTCAGCAGAATCCAACTTCAAATTTATATATGGAAAAATTCTTACTTTTCAAACATTGCTAAATATATTTTTTCATTGTTTCAGGATCTATTTCTACATAATTGGATTGTTAAATTTGCAAAATAATCAGTAAATATGATTATGTTATAGATAAGTAAAGTAAAAATTGAATAAGATGATATAGTTTCTATTTAAGACATAAAATTATTTGAAAATAATCCGAACTACTTTTCCTTTTTTTTTTTTTTTTTTTTTTAGTATTATTTATTTGTTGTGGCTCTCTTGATAATTCAGTTGCTCTTTTTCCTATGATTGAGTATATCTGCCAAAAGCAGTGAGCTTCACCAAAATAAGAAAACCTATTCGATAATTATGAGCATTATTTATATTAGAAGAAGAAACTAAGAAAGAGTATTATTAATTGTTGTTGTTTTTTTTAGAAAGATAAAATACATTTTCTTCCAGACAAAATATTGTAAGAAAATGAATAAATTGTATATTTGTAAAGAAGAAAAAAAATGCTTAGGATTAATGCTTGCTGGATTACTTCTTATCATTGCTTCGTAAAAAAAAAAAAAAAAAAAATTTCCTAGTTTGAAAAACAAAATGCATTAACTACATTTTGAAAAAATTAATGTGTTGATTATTTTTCCATAATAAACTATAAAGCAATTTTAACTTTTTTATTACAGTTATGTATCATTATTTATTTTTTATATAAGTTCATAAATTGAGCAGCATGTGTGGATTTATTTTTTATACTATACTGAGATTCATGAAAACCTAATTTAAGATAATTTTAACAATTAAAGACTTTCTCACTTATAAGTGTTTTGATCAAATTTTAAAGAAATAATGAAATCTCGCTAAGCTCTTAAAATTCATCAAGGGCCTAAAAACAAATGTATACTTCTTCTAGCTTAAATAGAAAATATTCTTCCTAAATTGTTGCCTATTTGCTTTTGTCCATTCCAGAAGTGGAAAATTGTCTTATTTATGTACTAGTATTAAAGTATAATGGAAAACACTAGATTTTTCCTAATGATGATTTGAATGCCCTCAGACTCGCACCCAATTCCTTCTTCTGACCTGTTTCTCTTGCGATATAGCTAATTTTTTCTACAAGTTAACTTGTACCTTGTAATATCAATTATACAAAGGTCTTTCCTTCATAATTATTATTTTAAAAACTTAAACTAACTTATAACTCATATTTTTTTTATACATTTCTGTTCTGAAACTAGGAGCTCAAAATGATGTTACTATGTGTACAATTTCTTATTTATTCATATTATAATGTTTAATATATGACCTTCAACATTTCACCTATAGAAGTATTGAAATTAGCAAGATTAAACTGTTCACAATCTAAAAAGTTTTGCCCAGCAATGAATATATTGTTGCTATACTATTGCCTGTCATCCTTAGCCTCTTAATGAGTACTATTTGAGATTGCTTTAGCCACAACATCCACCTACAAATAAATGAAAAAGTGTAATATTATTTCGTGTGAATGGTGTTTTTAAAGCTTACGTATGAAAAAGTAAGTTACTCCACTATCACTCATGACAGTCATAGGTATGGCAGTAAAAAACGTAACTTAATATTTCAATAGAACACTTAGTATAGTTGAATTGAACTTTGGCAATGTAAATGTTGGTGGAATGATGATCATCTTAAGTTAAATTAAGTTATATATTTAAGGTCTACATTGGACCAAATTCTATTTTTGTTGCTAATGTTTTGCTTCACACCTATGCTTCTCAAGACAATGAATGTATAATAGTAATCCCTCAATTATTAAATGAAATAAAATTATTGTTCAGGACATTTTTAGGTTCTTGTTTAATTTTAATATTTCATTTGGGAAGTTTATTTTTATGTACATATTTTGTTGAAGTAAAATAATAAAAATCTGCAGTCAATGAAGTGCACATTTTAGAATGTATCTGTATATTTTTTTTTTCTTCTGCAAATTAAGAAACTAGTTGCTAAGTATTGCTTTAAATTATTTATCAAGTATTTTCATTTTTTAGAAAAATGAGTATATCTTTAGAATTCCATTAGATTTGTAAAATGCAAAAAAAAAAAAAAAAAAAAAAAACAGAAAAAAAAACAAGGAATTCGTATAAGTTTGTACTATGATTTTTATTATTTGTTCTCATTAATATGTGTTTTTTAGTTGACATGCTTGAACAATTTATTGAGTGCCTAAATATATTTATATATTGCAGTACTTTTCTCAGGAAGACTGTTTATTAATAATAATGAATATAATCCCACCAATGAAATGGTAGTGATTTATTTCTCGATTCTCTGTATTATCATTTATTTCTTGAAACTTATTTTACATTGTAAAAATAGTATTAAATAAATAATTCAATCAGTTAAGCTTTACTTATTGTAAATAATCAAATTTGTCTGTAAATATTTTATTGTTTGTACAAAGAAAATATTGCATGACCTTATTGCACATTAGACAATTTAAGCCATGAATTGAAACTAATCAACTAAATCAAAATGTCAGAAACTTTATACAGTTTTTTTTTTTTTTTTAGAAAAATTTTATTTACATAGGAAAATATTNTATGAATTAAGAAACTGACTTGTAAAATAAGTTTATTTATAAGGATATTTGTACAAAAAAAAAAATTTAAAGAAAATGCTTCTACTTTTTCCTCTTATTATTTTCCACCCACCATAAGTCCTCTAGTGTTTTTATTATTTAAAAAAAAATAGAAAAATTAATGTAAATTTTGGAAAATGGTAAGCGGAATAATCAACATATGGAGAAGAAGAAAAAATTGTCCCAAGGAATCTTGCAGCTTCTTCTAGTCTTTCTGAAGTGAAGTACATCAAAATGCCGGCAGGTTTCAGGAGCATCTCCGTTTAAGTGCTCGGAGGAAGAAGCTTTCTATTTTAAAAGCATAATTTTTCTTCCTAATATTTTTATTTAGTGAATCGAAGAAGCACTTATAAACTATATTACGGTAAGTAAAAGTTATTATTACTGTTATTTGAGGCAAGAAAGTTAAGAAATTAGTTGATCCCTGCAGCCGCATGCTACACAAAAAGTAGGTCCTAAAGAACAGGTTAAAGTAAGTATTCAGTGATTTCATTTTAAGTATTCATAAAAGCTAAAACTTTGATCAAATATTTATGAACCCATTAGAAATGGAATACAGTAATTACAAGAGAGTAAATTGAATGAAACACGAGACTCCGATCTGGCGGATGAATACTGGCCTTGGGCCGTTCAGCTGTTTCCCGCCAACAGGGGCCATAACAAAACGCTACGAGGCGTTGTACGTATGGTCTGCTCTGCGGGTTAGTGTATTTTACGGTTTTCTTAGGAATTTTATATGCTGGTTAAGGACACATAAGTGTGAAGTTTTGTGATTATTATGGCGACTCTCGGTAGGAGTGAAGATAAGCTACGCCTTGAGGATATACACCATTACGAGGAAGATATCGGCGGCTACTGCAGGTAGGGCTCCCTCCTTGTTTTTCGGCCATGTTTACAACGAATGACTACTATGATGTCACATGTTTCCTGTTGTGTTTCTTAATAGCTCGCTGTCTCATATGATTTAGTTTATTCAGTGCCGGTTGGAAGATATAATCGTTAAAAATTTATTACACTTCCTATTGTCTCTGTTGAATTATTTATTTTTATATGACCAAATAAGTATATATAGTACGGCGACCGGCAGGTCAGCTGATTCGGGGGTCTTCTAAATTGGTTTTCTATTTTTATAACTTGTTTATATTAACACTCAGTAATTTTTTTTCTTTGCTCATTCGCTGTCAGTTATTACATATTATTGCACCTGGTTGTTTTAAATAATATTTTAACCTTATCATATAACTATTGCCATTGCCATTTTGTGTCCTCTGCTTTTATTCTGTAAAAATTAATTTGTCTTCATCTCAATTTTAAATACAATATCCCTTAATTATTGAACATAACTCTTATAATTCAAGTTCTGTGGGAATCTTGGCTTGCCAAGAAGATTTCATGCCTGCATATATCAGTTTCATACAGTCAAGAACTACAATGATTATATTTCCATTTAAGAAAATCTTGTTTGGAGAAATACAGTTGACCAGGTGATAGAAGTACGGCCACATGTCACTCTCCCTTTTCACATATGCTGGCCCCCTCCCCTCTACTTGCCATCAGGGCTACTTCCCTTGCATCCTCACTCCGCTCCCCGGCAAAATGGAGCTGTTATTAGAACTGACATCCTTTCGTGACATTTTAGAAATTTTGCACTCTATCGTTGGGGAAAAAATATCTTTAAATTCCGAAAGTGATCGTTGATGGCAGTCTTAATTTAAAAATCGATGGAAATGTCGTTCCCGATTAAGATAATATTTTTATCTGACAATATATCGCCCCCAATTTAGATCCTTTATAATTTTGTTGAAATTCTTAAATTTTTGTTATTTAAGATTACATACAGTATAAGTATGCAAAATATCCTGCATATTTCTTCAGGAGAAATTAAAATGAAAATATAGATTGCATTCAAGAATATAATTCTGACTCAATGATTTTCTTTCTGTCAGTTAGCCTATTTCTTTCAGTTAATTTAAAATAAAGAATATATGATTCGTTTAGTAGAATGTATTTATGATTCATTGGATTTTTTCTATTAGTTTCGAGATTTCTTCTCTACATACATATATCTTTTTTGCTTTAAAATTCTCTTTATTTTATAATTAACAATTGAATCTTTAATACTCATAAGTTACATTTAATTTGTTGACAGAAGAGATTTATCCTTAAATGTTGATGTTTATTAATACTAACGCGGATATTAGGTGATAAAATCTGATTCATTGAAGACCTTGCATTCCATACTGTGTGAGGGGTTGCCCTAATTTTTCCACCCAAGATGATATAGTAGCTTTTCTAGTTTGTATTTTTGAATTTAGTATTTTATTAGGAAAGATAATCTGTGAGGAATTTTGACTTTCACCATTTGCCTTATAAAATTTATTTATTTTATAAATTATGTCCCCTAAATAACTTATCGAATAGGTCACCGAGTCTAGTAATTTAATTGAATGAAGATTTCCGAAATATATACTAACTGATCGAATGCGTCAGTTCTGTCTTATTTGTGTCAAATAAATTTATACCTCTGGTATCTGTATCTAAAAATCTTTGACTTTTATAATATGTATAGTCTACTTAAAATATTTCGAATGCTGATAATATGTGTGCGCTTTATATTCAGATTTTTAGTAGAGAATTTGTAATTTCTGAGTTAAATTATTATTTATTTATTTTTAAAATTACAAATATTTTGTATGCCTTTGTTTTTTCACTATGGAAAATTTTATAACCTATTTTTTATTATTCATTTGTTAAATTAAGCATACGCGTGGTGTGAAATTGATAATATTTTGCCATAATGTTACAACCCGATCTTAAAGATGTTAATGTTTCTCTTTTGGATTTTATTTCTTCTATTTCAGCCTTTGATATTCCTAAAGTAGAAGTAGAAGATTGTAAAGTCACGCACCCGTAAGTAAAGTATTTCTCTTATTCGTATGATTATTACTTCATTACATTCATGTGTGTGGTTATTTAGCAATCAACTGTATATCAGATTTATTAGACTAGGAATTTTTATGTCATATGAGTAAATGTATGTGACATGTGGAATCTGTTGCAATATAAAACAGTCTGTTCTTCATGTGATATCCAATTTTAAATAATTGCCCATTATTTGACCGAATCAATACAGATGTCTACTATACTGTTATCAGCTAAGTTTTAATATCAAGTTATTTTTTCCGTAAATACTTGGTTGTCTCGGGTTCCCCTTTTCGTCAAATTTACTCCACTTTTTACGATACGATTGAAGTATGTGTATTCAACCCTACTCCTATTAATTCTTCCAGTGCTTCATTGGGAGACAGGTTTTAATTTCTTGTTTGGGCTTCCTTCGCTGACAGTCATACCTTACTATCCAAACTGCTATCTACGAATGGCCTCAGTGCATTGATATCTAGCCACTAACTCGTTCCGTTCGGAAGTGGACTGAATCCCTTCACCGGTAAATAATTTGTTCAGCTGGACATAGCATTCGTGCCTGGTCAATGTTATGAGTGCTTCAGTCGCCCTACCCTAACATACAGACACTGTGATAGCTGTTGAAGTATAAATGAAGGAACAAAAGGGCATAAAGGTGAAGTGGGTGGAAAAACAACTAACTCTGTATCATTATCTTCCTCCAAGTTGGATTCCTTATTAATTTGTATGTACTTGTTTCTGTTGATTTTGGGCTGTTTCATCTTTTCCTCGTGTTCCTGCATTCACCCTTTCTTTTTACATATTTTAAGATTTTTATGAATATTATTTTAAATATCTTTGTATTAATGCATTTTTTTTGTTCATTCATCCATTCATTATTATACAAATGCGCTTAAATTAACTTCTATTTGTAGACCTGAAACATAAATCCCCCTAAATCATAATACTGCATTGTACTAACACTTAGTAATTCCTTAATACAAAGTTGTTACTTAATTTTTTCATGAAAATTATAAATAAAGTACTTTCTTTGGTAATTTCTGAATTAAATTTTATAAGTAGGAAAGCAGACATGTACCAGCCCAATTTTGTGGATTATGATGCTCTGAACAGACAATGGTCTGTGATGACATGTGAGAAAATGTTCTATAATACAAATATTTATGCCATAAATACTGAGAATTATCCTTATTCCCTCTGGTCCCCTTGCCGACTACTAATCAGCTACGAAGCCTATATTATTCGTTTGATTTTATCAATTAAAGCTATTTTTTTCTTTTGAAAAGTCTTTCAAACTTTTATGGATCATCGAAGAAGTGTTTCTAGTGCATTTGCAACTTTTTTTAAAATTTTAATTTGTTTTTTTTAGTTCGAATAAATTTGATTTTTAAAATGCCATGTTAGAAAAATAACGAAGATTGTTAGTTAAAAATATATTCCTGAATTTAGTATTAAATTTTTTTTTCCTTATTGTTTCCAGTAACTATTCTCATCAAATTTCAGCATTTTTTTATAAACGCGCTTTAAAATTTGGTTGAAGTTTATCAACTAATCTTATTTCAGAAAGAGGAAAAAGGACGATGCCGAAACTTATCCCATTGTCAGCATGACGAGGCCCAGCATTTTTACTTATTGTTTATTCTTTTATCTGTTCTTCTCTAATATAATTCTCCTGAAGGGATCTCTCCCCTTCTCCTGATTACACGAATCCTAAAAACAAAAATCTGCGTACTAAAGACAGAATCCCAGGATTTACCCGCCGGACATTTATCCACTCTATGTTCCCCCTCTATTTCTTACCTTAAACGACACTCAAACCACCACTTTTATCTTCAATTAAAATACCTTATATCTGAAATACAAAGTTTCTCTTGTAAGACTTTTAAATTTTCATAAGCTTTTTATTTTTGTGTTCATGCTGAAAAATAAACTTCATTGACAGGGCTCTCCTTTAAGTTTATAATGAGTCATAAACTTTTTTTTTTTTCTTAAAGAAACACAATATTTTCTATGACTTTTATTTACTCTCTCAGTTTGAAGTTTGAAACTAAGCTATGTAAATGTTTAAGAAGATAAAGGAAAATACACATATTTGTCTTGCTCTTGGGAATAGTGTGGTGAGTACTTCTCAAACTCTACATAACTCTCAACACATTCTACCAAGTCTTAAGTTCAAGCCGAACTCCTACCGCCACCTCTCCTCGTGTTATGTCTCGACAGAATACTCTTTCCGGTTGCCGTTAGCTCCTACTGCAACCAGACTTCTATATGGAGGAGAGGTGGCGGTAGGAGTTAGGTATTGGGCGCCCGGCCTTGGCTTGCACAGCTGATGACAGCAGCTGTCCCTGGGGGCTGAGCAGCTGTGGCTCGCTCTCTCTATCTCGGCCCAGCTGTTCTTCGTCTTGTTGCTCTCGCTGACCGCCGCAGGGAATCCTTACCTCTACATGTACGCGATAACCTCCCCCCCCCCCCCACCAAGGAATCACCCCTCAAACCGCTTATGTACAGCTGAACTTTACATTCTTCAACATTTCCCAAAACAATCAAATACACAATTTCCGTATTTCTTTTTTACTGCAACATGCCATTTCCACAGTACTCCCTATTGGAGATATCGAAATTCTTTTCTTTACTAAGTCAAAAGTACTGCTCTTCAACTCCCAGCTTGTATTTTTCTTGTTGATAAACCTGTTTTATTTCTAAATTATATTTTAGAAGGTATTTATTGTTTTGTTGGGTAATTCAGAAATATAATTTAATGTATAATATTTTGGTCTTATTATAATTGTAAATGTCACTTTTTTTTCGGTGTTATTTTATTTTTTGGTATCATAAAATTTTTTATTAATATTTTGTTTACATTTATGTATTGTTTTTATTAAGAAAACAATTTTTTTAAATTAGAATAATCTTAGTAGGTTCTATTATTAATTATATTTTATTAAGTTTTTTGGAATCTTAGTTTCTATTAATAAATTCTCTCAACTTAATTTCATAGCTCCATTCGTCTATGTATATTGATGGTGAAAAAGAATATATCTCATGATAAGGTTATAATGTGCAAAACTTATTTACCGATGTATACAGAATAAATATTAAATTAATTTGTGATGAATGGGAAGATGCAATAGAGCATACACCAATTGAAGCATTCAAATAACTTTTAAGTTAGGAATAAATGATACTTACTATAAATATAAGAACTATTTTTTACAAAAACACTTATTTAAAAAGTAAGAAGTCTCACCCAACACTTGAAATTACATTCTTAAGTATCCGTCTGAATATACTTTCTTGAAAAGAAAATGTATTGGTTAAAAATTACATTTTCTATCTATTTTGTTTTAGTAGTTGTAAGCCTATATCGATGTAGTGCGCGTACTATATCAGGTTAAGAACAATGAAGCTCACAATGGTTTGCTTATTGGTAATTACCATTGATAAATTTATATTGTTTAATTTATCCAATGAAATTTAACAATTAACGGATGGGTTTTACCTGCCCCGTAAATTTTGAATACTTCTGGCCTAGAAGATCTGTGCGATCTTAATTATATTTGGCGTATCGCTTTTAAATGTAAATTTGAAAGAATGAAGTTTGTTTTGTCCAAAATCACACGAACAGGAATGTAGAGGACTACCTGCAATGTCAAGTGCGACTAAAAGAAAATAAGATATTTTCGACGCAGTGCGTACACGTAATATTTAGTAATGTTACTCAAAACAGATTTGTATATTAATAAAATACAATTTAGGAGTTGGTTTTAGAAGAGAAATTGAACAAATGAGGGGGGCGGGGGGGACCTGAACCCTAAATATCCAACTTTACGGCATTCCACAATTGGGGGTCATTCTTAATGAAATGTGTTATGTAGCTTTTAACTGTAATTTAGTAGTAACGTAGAGCGGGAGATAATCTGTGAAATCTTATCTCTTTTCTCTCTTTCACTAATATGCCATACATAAAGAGATCTCCTTACAAGAGCAGTTGTGACTGTTGTGGTCCTTTTTCTCTTGATGATCATCAGCGATTTTCTTGTATACCATAGATAACGATTTCATAATAAATTAAACGACCCCCCCCCCAAAAAAAAATCCATGCAATTGTTACATATTTTATGACTTAATACCTTCATAAGAGAAAATAATCTTAATGATAATCTTAAGGGAGATTAATGAATAGTTCGTTGGATAAATAAATGTTTCCGGCACATTAACAGTGTCAGTTTGTTGACGTGTCAGTATGAAGCAGCCCAGAATGAGGTCTATATTCTTCATTTTTGAATGGAAAGATATTTTATTTTTTACTGTATATATTATTATTAGATGTTTTTGTTGTGGTTCGGTCAAGGTAGATTAAAAAAAAAATACAAATTTAAAAAATGTGTATTTTCTAGACTATGAAAATAGTCATGAAAATGAGATCTTGGTGACACGACGTCCTCTCCTGCCTTCATGATAGTCCTGAAGATGGCTTACAATGTAAGCCAAAACGCTGGCAGATAATTTAAAAATACATATTTTTTAAATTTGTATTTTTTTTTTAATCTACCTTGACCGAACCCCGACGAAAAACGTTTAATAATAGGTCTATATTTTTGTTCCTTTTCGGCCATTCCTCCCCTTAAAAAAATGTTTTCAGGTTGAGTCCGTGGGGGTAGGGTTCCACTCTTCCCAAAAATCCGCAGGACTTATATACATCACAGTGACGTAATCAAGCAAGGGTAGTTTACGGGCGTCGAATCCTAGTTTACTTGTAGTAGATGATGGGGAGAGAGTGAACAACTTTTATTTTGTATTGCTTTTACAATCCAAGCTTGATCCCGTTGGTAACCTAATAGCTTGTTTGTTAAAATTGTTGTATACGTGAAACTTGATTCATTCTATTAACAATTCTTATCTTTTATTGACTCGTGTTCTTTTATATCTACCAATTTATCATTTATAGTTTTTATACGTTGTTCTGTAGATACGTTTTTAATTCAGCTTTATAGATAATAGCTTATTAGATATTCATTCATTCCCATTAAATCGCCAAAGGTAATGAAAAAACACATAGAAGACAATTTAAATAATAATCGTCATCTTAAGGGTGAGAGCACAATTTAAAGTTGGGAGTGAGTTGTAGATGATTAGTAATTGTTGATGTCAACACTGCCTTTGCCAATGATCGATAATTTGGTTCTTTTGAATATGAAATGAATGACTGGTCATATTATTCCCCATAAGGACAAATTGAAGCTAATTATCTTTGTCATTATTCATTATGACCCAGTGCACTATATTTAAATTAGCAAAATTTTTGACTACAGGTGAAGTACACGTCAAATTAATTTTAAAAATTAACTTATTTAGGTAGTGATTGTCATTATTTTTTTGTCCTGTATTGTAATCCCTTTAGGAATTTTGCAAAAATAAGCGAACCAATCATTGTACAAAACAAACCTCTGTTATTCAAAATACAATTTACAAATTTGAGAGTTTTTAAAGGAATAGTATTGTTAGAATATGCAATTTTGATGGAATTGTACTTTTTTTAAACTTCCGCAAGTGTGCCTTAAGATTCGTGACCTTTTAATTTTTTTTTTATTGTTTTTTTAGTGGCTGCGTTCGGTCGTTGTGTTTCTCCCCATACAACTCAACACATCAAAACTTAGTAGAAATAATATATTTTATTTGTGATTTGGCTGAATAGTATCTTTAGGGGTGAACTTTTATTTTAACCCAACATTTCAGTTAACCGCCTTATCTCTAATCCCCCTCCTCCCTTCCACAATAATTGTCTATCTATCTTTTACCCGATTTCTCATGAGGAAATCAAACAACTCATGGGGGGGGGGGGTTAGTGGGATGCTGAAATTTAAATCTTGAAAATTTTCATTATCTTTAATATTTCGAAAAAAGGTATCAAATAAAAGATTTGTAAAATTTTAACATTTATAGTCTATAACATAGTAAAGGAGATTGAAGAATGTAATTGCGAGTGTTATGTCCCCTTATTTTGAAATAATAGAAACCAAATTCAGTATTTAAACTTTTTCTATTGCAAGCTGTTGCATCAATTCTCCTATGGTTGAAATCATATGAGCCTCCCTTCCCTCTAGGCTTAGGTAACGACTGAAAATTATAATATTGATATTTTTATTTTTATTTGGGTTACTATTAAGTTTTTACTGACATAACAGGAAGATATTTTCTTTTTTATTTGAGTTACGATTAAGTTTTTACTGACACAATAATAGGAAGAAAATCTATTTATATAAAATTTATTTAAAATGTTCATTTAAGAAGATATTTACGAATAGATTACTGAATACTACCCCCTTCTCTTTCTTGTCAGACTTAGTACAGAGCCCGAATTTAGTGATACTTCCTTTCTAACTCATTGCTCTCTCAGGTTTCACGCTGTATAATTCCTGTTTTACTCTGATTAATGTTGAAATGAATGAAACATGGTAGATAATGCGTCTCGGGCCCTATATAGTAATAAAACCGTGAAATGTTTGAATAAATATTGGAAGAGGAAGTGAAATTGAAGGTTATCTCTTTTGTATATGTACTATAGTATAAGGCGTATGTATTCATAAGGTTGAACTTGAGTTTTGTTTGTGTGTCAGCAGCCTCTCGACGGAGCGGCCCGACTCGCCGGTGAGATCTCATCAGCAGAGTTCGGTCAGCGGCGGAATGGAGCAGGAGAAGAGGATCAGGCGGGAGATAGCCAATTCCAACGAGCGCCGCCGGATGCAGAGTATCAATGCAGGCTTCCAGTCCCTCCGCACACTTCTCCCCCACCACGAGGGCGAGAAACTCAGTAAGGTAAGCCACCCCCATCTCCACCCCGTAATTCATTAGTATTCCTCTTTTAGTGGCACATTTGATTTGTTTGCGATGATGTTGGCATCTCTAGATTGTCATGTCTCTCTTTCTGTCTGTTGAATCTAATAAAACCTTTTCCCACTGAAAGATTTATTGATTAAATTTATAAAAGAAGGCTGTAAAGATTAGTTTTCCCAAGGAAAATAAAATTATTAGTTCCAATAAAACCGTCCGACATCAGTGGCTCCATTCAAAGATGGTATGGCCAAACTTTTTCTTCTGAAAAATGGCATTTAGTAAGCTATCTCAACCATTCTTTTCAAGACTTCCCAGTAGAAGGTATTCCATGTCGAAAACGCTAGCTACACTTCAGGACACCTGGAATGCTGTCATTGTAGATGGACACCTTTAGCTATAACAACTGATTATAAATGTTTATTAGCAAATTACCTAGGCTGAGCTAATTTCTATTTAATTCCGCCTTCTTTTCCGATTGTCCTTATCCGCTGCTTCAAGGGCGAGCCGAGTTAGATACATTCTGAAGAGCTATCTTGTATATTCGAGCCACGAAATATACTAATTTTGGTTGCAGGAAAAATAATTACAGTTTATTTTCACACAATATTTAATAATATACTTCAATTTAATTTTCATAATTTAAATATAACATTTTTTTTCCCTATTTCTATTTATTTATGACATTCTGTTAAGATGATAACAATAAAAATTAAAGAATTTTATTAAGTTATCTGGATTCTAGAATCGTCGGAATGAGGTACAAAAATGGAGATATGAGGAAAGCCAATAGTATCTATGCAGGCAGATTTCAAGGCATTTGTTAATAGAATACATAAGATGAAATAGACTTTTGTTCGAAAGTCTCTTACACTGGTATTCCATAAACTAAGAGAACTCCTGACTATTAGATGTTGATGTTTGCTTGAACTTTCCGTTTCATGTAATCCCTCCTCTATTATCTCTTATATCAATAAATAATTCTGTGTGTAGTTTCATTTCTGTGGATAAGATACAGCATATTTCGACAATGCAGGTATTCCCCGCTCCGATTTGTCGGATCTCCCTGTGTAACCTCTTTGCCATCTGACTGTCTCCGTGGTTCTCCATCTTGAAGGGCACTAGGTGAAAGGGTAGGGCTGAACTGTCCCTTCTTCCTACAGTAGTAGTGTGGCGTACTCCTTCCTGCCTTCATACTTCATACGGACTCTCTTACCTCCCGTTTCTCTGGTTCTGGGGCATGGAAAGAGTGGTATCTATCAGGAGTTACATGCTATCGGATAGGCATCTATCTGTACCTCTTCGCCATACCCGATCCTACACCATTCCTTATCAACCTGGGGATTTTACCCTCTAGACGAAATCAGCGCTCACTGCTTACGTTTTGTCTCTTTACTATTTCTAATCCACTTTTATGATTTTCAGATTCATATAATATGGATCATCAAAATAGTTCGAAACTAAACTATTGTGAAGTAATTTATAGTCGTTTTCTTAAAACTAGCAATATAACATTTTTAAATCAATTATCTCAGTTTTTTTTTTTCTGAATAAGAACAATAAAACCAGGGATACATAGTGCATACACAGTTGCTGTGGATGGTCGGCTCCCTCGCCTTCTCTTCTGTGACTTCCCTTCCTACTCCAGTCCTACCCTGGTACTTACATCATCAGGGTAGACTAGTATCTATACCAAATAATGAATTTTTCCCCTCCTTGTTTAAATCTTTTGATTGATAAGATAACATTAATAAGAGTAAATAAATTAACGTTATTGGGCATTAATTACCTGATAATGATTAATAAGCCACATATTAAAAAAAGAAAACTGAAAATGATGAATCTATGAAATAAAAGTGCAGTTGTAAGGGGGGCTTTAGATTTGATTAGAAGTATCGTTTTTTTCTCGTAAAGTAAAGAATTGTTGGTGAAGTACCAACCTAGCCTACCGGGTAGTGGAACTTGCACATGAGAGGAGGCGCTGATGACGGAGCTGTGTGTCTACTAGGTGTGGTTGACGGTCTCTGGATGCAGGGCGGTCGTGGCAGATGAAAGAAGCGAGTAGGGTGAATGGGCCCCGCCGTCCTCTTGACAATTCTTTGACTGGGTAATTGCGACACGGCCCGGCTGTTCTCTAGATTTTACACCACTACTACTACTACAGGCCTTACTCCCTTTTTACACGCTACACCTTTTAATCAAGGAGAACTCCGCTCTCTCTTCTCTCATTTCAAACATTTACATCTTACGACATGCACATTTATTTCGCACGCTCCACGTGTGATCCAAGGCCAGTATCATTTCGTTATCTTACTTATTGGTGCACTTATTCAAAATCAATCCTTTTTATGAATGAAACCCATTGATGCAGCGAAAAACTTTACGATTTTTGTCGTGTCATTTTCCTTTCCTTTTTAATAAGATGTTTATTTTCTTAGAGATACGGGTTGCGTGATTCTCTAGTGCGATGGTTTATATATGAGCATATTTCTGTCTACCGATCAGCTCTGGCCGACATACAATGATGTCCAAGGAGGAAGAGCGACTCGTGACCTCCTTCCCTCTATCAATATCGATTTGTGTTTGATCGATCTAATTGTTTACTGCCACTCTTTACTTACTACAATTCCTGCCTCGACACCTTCAAATATTAATTTTCTTTTCACCTCCTCTCTACACTTACTAATTAATTAGTGTTTTCATTTATCTTATGTTTCACCTCTTTCTTCCCACTCAGTACTAGGGTTCTTTTATTTTGATATAAATACATTTCTAGCAAAGTTCCTCGTGATAGTGTTTTTTAAACAATATACTTAATTAAAAATTCAGTCATGGAAATATGAACTTAGGGACAGGACGTCCTCTCTCATCTTCATAATAGCCCTGAAGATGGCTTTCAATATAAGCCGAAACGTTGGCAGATAATCCTTTATTAAAAAATACATTTTTCAAATTTGTGTTTTTTGGATCTACCTTGACCGAACCCCAACTAAAATCATCTTAGTATACTTTATTAAATTCCTTAATTTTCATTGTTATTTTTTAAAAAATTAAATTTTAGAGACTTATTATTTTTAGGAGATATGAAGGAGCTTGCAATGAAGTGCAATTCTATTTCATTCATTTTTATAAATATTGTAATACAAGCAGTAAGCAAGCTATTGAAATATGTGCTTTATGTATTATCTAAATTTACATAGCGAATTCTTGGGAAAGTCATATCCCACTTAGTCAAGTCCAAAGGAATGCCCTTATAATTCTTTTTTTTTTTTTTTTCGATTTTTGCCATTTTGAAATATAGCTTTTTGCTTTTAAACATAAAGCGAAAGGCTGAGTTTATTAGTGGATGAAATCCATCGATGGCGTGGGAGGACGTGGTTTAGGGATAAACTTAAATACTTTTATAATTATTATTATTTCTAAAAAAAAGTGTAAAACATAATAACTGGCTTAAAATGTAATAACATCTTTATATAAAATAATAATAAAAAAATTCATTGGTTGGGCTCCAAATTATAATGTTGTAAACTCAATATTTGGACTTGGATTTGCAAATTGTTAAATTAATGTTTTTTATTTTTTTAAATCGAATGAATGAGAGAGCGAATTTCATAATTATTCAATTATTAAATTGACTAATTCCTTGTTATCAGTGCTGTACTGTGAAAATAATAAACCACAAAACAGTTTAGATGTAAAATTGAAATTTCGATTTTCTTGTTCTTGTGCTTTAAAAAATGGCCCATTGTATGGATGAAATTTAACAGTAGACTAGAATGAGTGAGTACCGCACCCCACTTTTACCCTTTCAGATCGGTTTAATATCTTCTTCAGAGGCATTAGCTCTTCCTTGAGTGTTAAGTATTTTGTATTCTTTAGAAGTTTATGTAAGTTTTAGTTGTTTGGTAGGGGGAGGGAGGGTAAATCTGCTTAGTTTACGGATCTCTTGCCTACCGTACTTTTATTTGTTTCTTCGTTTTATTTGTACATAGAAGTATAACGAGTTGCATAGCCGAGCTCAAATAGAAATATTCTTTCAATAAAAATATCAGCAAACCGAAAAGAATCTGTCTATGCGCCATGTTAGAAGTAAATAACTCACATAGGGGAACTGTCAATCCCCTAAGCCAACAAGATCACCCTAGCAATTATGAAGCTTGCCAGGTCTATAGATCAAGAAGAGGCAGAGTCTCCAGTTCGAAATCCTTCAATACTCACCACAGAGGTGGAATCAGGATGGTCCTACTCCAGTGCAACCCCTAGCAAGAAGAGTCTAATCCTCAATGTCCAAGTAGCATCGCGTCCCTCAACCTCAGAATTCCATGCTCACCTTACAAACCTTTGAACTACAAGATTCAAACACATGTAAACAGAGGCATAGACGTACTCTTACTTACTGAGACACATCTTACTAAACAATAACTCATCATACCGGACTGTCGAACTGCTCCCCTTATTTACACATCAAATACCTATTATGGAATAGCTTACACTCCTACACGAACTCTCTTTATCCTGTCTCTGTGTCTATCCATACTTACATTTTTACAGGTATTCTTTCTGTTATGTATTTATTGCCCTCTAAATAAAACCCTCATGGCAACCCAAATCAAAGAACTCTTCAAATCCCTACGTCCCTATTTCCTATCTGGCGGAGATTATAACGTGGGAAATGTGCTGTATTTTCTCGAGAACGCCAAACACCCGTGGCCTCCTCTGTTTGATTCTATTTCCTCGCACAATCTCTTCTCCAGTCCGCCGTCGTCTTCCTACTGGCTCACGGATATTAACCATCTTCCTAATATCCTGAATTTCTTCCTGAGCAAAAATCTTTTTCCCTCCTTCATGCATTAACAACTTTAAATGTGGACATTCTTCTGATTGTTTGTTATTGGTAAAGTGTGGGAATTACATCCTGTGGAAAGTTGAAATACAAATATTCATAAGCTTCATTACTATCATTCATTACGCAGTCCCGCGTGTTACATTCTTAAGGTTGCACAAGTCAATGTTTATTAAGGAAAGACAAAATTTCATTTCCGATTCGTGGCAGTTGTACAAATCATTCCTCGTGGAATTGGCTTAGAAAGTTTTCATTGGAAGGCACGTTAATTTAGGGGTTGTTGGGTTCTCCGCGTCACGGAAGAAAGGTGCGCTACTTATTATTAGGGGTGGTCTCTCACCGTCTTATGCACTGTTAATTCTTTTAGTTTTTATTATCCTTTAATTTTTTTAATCAAAATATCTTGGTCTGAGATGTTTTTAACATTTTATTAATAAGCTTCATATCGTTCACGTGTCCCCAATAGCATTGCTGCAATCGGATTCTGACAGTCCAGAGTCTGTGTTAGCCGTTTTATTTCAACTGTTTCTATTTAGTTTCTATATATATATATA
>KZ807216.1:183366-232296 GCA_000696205.2 Oncopeltus fasciatus | reverse complement strand
CTCTTGATATCACATTATATTATAATTTTCTATTATACTAATTTCAAATATTACTGTATTCTCATGACATTGTATTTCTACAGCCCTGAAGATGGCTTACAATGTAAGCCGAAACGTTGGCAGATAATCCTTCATTAAAAAAAATACATTTTTTTATTTGTGTTTTTTTTGGATCTACCTCGACCGAACCCCAACAAAAATCATCTTAGAATAATATCTACGGTCAACAAACTCTCTTTTTGATTATATTTTACTATTCCCAAACAACTAACCTTCATCCCACCTCTAATAAGTCACAAAGGAATGTAACTATAAATTGTCTCAAGTGAAATTTTCAATGGGATCCCTCAACCAATAATTTCAAGTCTAGCGGTAAACACAAACTTAAACATTATACCGTCTTGAGCAATGGAAAATATCACACACCATTTTGGCTTGAGCTCACTCGGTTAATTAAGTCAATTTTACATTATGAATGATTTAAAAACTTTTATTTTTAATTAATTTTTCAATCTTTGGATTTACAAAATATTTGTTTTCTTGCTTAAAATTTTTAATTTTGTCCTGCACTTCCATTTTACCTGGACATATTATTTTATGATTTATCGTACTTTCATCAATTTTATTTGTTTACACAAGATCTCTTCCCTTAAGAATAAAATGTGGTCTTTGTACATCCTTAAGAAATTTTCCCATTTATCCAAAAGTCGTTAAGGTAACTTTTGTTTTGTTTGTGTTTTTGACAATAATTACTTATTTGAATTTATTTTTATGAATCGTATATTCCTTGCTACGTGTAAGAGCGTTATCGACATTTAATAATTTCATTTACTTAATGTCTTTAAAGGATGATTATGTTTTCTTAAAAGAGATTTTGAATGAATATTATTTTTTTCTCTTTCACAAATGTCCTTTCTCTTGACCATTTTATATAATTGTTATTGGTGTAATCTATGTGGAGCCGATTTTTTATTTATTTATTCATTCATTTTTTTTTTTTTTTTTTTTTTTTTTATAAGTAAAAATAAACTTTTTCACAATCAAAATTCTTATCAACAGACGATTCATGCTGAATTGCCACTAACTTGATTGACGGAAACGTAACATTCCTTACATATTTTAATTAAATGTCTCTTTATCCTTTTTAATAGGTTTCCCTTGC
This sequence comes from Oncopeltus fasciatus, assembly GCA_000696205.2. Classification (NCBI taxonomy): domain Eukaryota; kingdom Metazoa; phylum Arthropoda; class Insecta; order Hemiptera; family Lygaeidae; genus Oncopeltus; species Oncopeltus fasciatus. The sequence goes on along the minus strand of KZ807216.1, from coordinate 231,134 downwards.
GCCTTAATGTAATTAGGAAAATGATATATCAAATGATTGTATTTGATTTAAAAAGTGCATTTCGTGACATGCACATATTGTAATCAAAGTTTGTTTGTTTTTATTTAATATTTCACCAGGATATTTCATTAGATGTAAATAGGATGAACTAATTATCTTACAGTGGAAAATTCGCGATAATTGATTCTTTCCAAACATTCGGGGATTAGGCCCCACTCTTAAATAATTTAGCCATCGAAGAGGACAGATGACAGGTGATAAAGAAACTCATGAAAAAGCAGTCTAAGCTAGGTCGGTATATTTGAACTTGATTGTGTTAACCAATGACATGATAACAGTTACGGCGCGTAATTATGAGATTATGGGAAGGTATGAGGTCTTGTCCTAGGCCTATTGCATTTGGTGGTCCTAGTTCTTCCCATTCCTTTGTGACATCTAAGTAATTATTCTTCGTTAAACAGTAGGGGAATAATTCATGTGGTAGTTGGTAAGTGTTGTAAGGTTTTCTCGGCAGGTGTAAGGCCCGCAGTTGAGATGGGTGAGAGAGTAGGGCGTAGCCGGCTGAGGAAGCGGACGGGGACGGCTGTGATGTTCCGAGGTGGTGGGGGGAGGCGGAAGGGTGGGGGGAGGCCGTCGTCCGCGGCGAAGGTCAGCCCGGTGCCTCTGCACTCTCCTCCCTCCTGCACCGCCACCCCGTCATCTCTTACTTTTACACCGTACCTCACTTACCAGAGGAGTATGGCATGTGTACCTCACATTAGAGTAGTTGGCCAAGTATGATCACTATACTCTCGATAACTCTCTTTAGAGTCTTGAGATTTCCATTATCCTTTACAATTCCGCAGGATTCTACAGAAAATTTTTATAATAGACCTTGAACTGTAGAGCGTTTATTAAAAAAAAAAAAAAAAAATGTCCTTCTTTGGTTGTCTAGCTAAAACTGCGTAAAATAAACACCACACCTCCCATGTCCCATTAGAGGTAAACATAAATAATGTTTGGAGGTTTGTTGGCCGTCGACTCCTATGCTGAAGAAATTAGTCAGGGTTTCTTCGGCCAGGATCAGAAAAAAAAAAATACTCCAAAATTGTTGGGTAATTATTTTATTATTGCCGACGTTTCGTCTTTAACATGTAATTAATCAGCACGATAGTCTGGGGATATATCCGAGGGAGCTTTAATGTCACATCTCTGTGTCCAGAACTAAACTGACTCTGAGATGTGACCAGAAACCTCTCTCGGGCATATCTTCTAAGACATTTCCAATGGTGATGTCTTACAAGTTGAGTCGAAAAATCGGAAATAATAAAATAATCACCCAACAATTTTGTAGTATTTTATTTTTCTGATCCTGGCCGAAGAAACCCTGACAAATTTCTCTAGCATAAACAGCAATAATAGTAAATAACTTATTTAATCTTGCTGGCCGTAAAAAGAAGTGGATTTAGGATGTGAGATCGCAGAGGCTGGCAAAGGAATGTGAGAGGAAAGAGCTAGGGGAAGCGGTCAGCCATCTGTACCTTTGTGAATGTCTACCTTGATAAGCGAGTTTTTCGTAACGCTCATTATAACGAAGAGATTGCATAGATAAATTTTGGTCGACCGACCGTCGGTGCTCCCATTCTACTTGTAGACTTCACCAGGGACTTTGCCGGGTCTCCAGAAATGGGATATGTGCCTATTCAGAAGCCCATCTCTACCAAATGTGTCAATGTCGCTGAATGGGATTCGATGCACAAAAGCGGGCTATTCTTCCACCTTCTCCAGTCCCCCCACAGGCATCGCCTTTTGATCTCTGACTTATAGGGTCTGGCTGAGAGACATGTGAAGTGGATGATATATAGGCAATATAACCTCCACATGCCTGGAAAGCTTTATGAGGATTATCTGTGACTACGTTTAGAATTAGGTTTTGGCTCGTTCTTGTCGGTCTACTTCGTAATGCTAATTATTCTGTTCAATATTTTATGGCTGGGGTACTCTCGTTTGGGAAATTTTTTCGGGGTTTACGAATTGCAGCCCACTTGCAATTTTCACGGTCCTCTCCTAAGCTCCATGGCAACTATTCCACCGAGTGAAAAATATATTTAATCATAGCTAATACCACAGACTGACTTAAAGACGAATCCTAATATAATGGTAATGAATGAATAGTAAAGAAATCGTTTTTAAGGATTAATGAGATAAAGCATATATAAAAATGCGTATATAGAGATATCAAATTTTTTTGTCACCGTGAGAACGCTGCCAAAGCGAACTACAACTTAAATCCTTTTGGGCGTTTTAGTAACCTCGATACTGTTTCCTTAAAATAATTTTAGGGGCTAGATGGCAGCATTTGAATTTTTTCTTAATTTTGGGGTTAGACTGTTCAACAGCGGAATCTCCAATAAAGGTATCCTAAATTCTGCTATATGTTTTGATGCAATTAAAAAGAAATAGGCATAGCAAACATTATATCTAATTAATAATATTAAAAATAAAAAAATTAAGAATATAATTTGATTATCATGCGGGCTCTCTTATTTTTGAACACAGGTACTAAATTCGGTAATTAGGTTTTGTTTTTTAACTGTTGAATTTTTCGGTTGAAATCAGATGAGGTTATGGGGGGGGGGGGTTTAAAAGAAGACCAAAATTTATAAACGCAATTATTCCTTAAAATTCTCTTCACTTATTATAAAAGACATTGGATATGGAAGGATATGAATCACGTATTTTTAGTACGTACCGTGATGGTTGAGTACTCCCTCACTGTTCCTCGTCGGCCAGTCCATGCCCGTAGACATGTTTAGCTATCTTTTATCTTAAGATCATCTATCTGGAGTCCTGGAATATAATATAAATTTCGTATTTGATTTTTATTTATGTACATCTCAATTAGTGAGACAAAATCTGCTTAGCTATATACAGCTCCCTCTTGATGACTGAGCTACTCTCATCTAGCTTGTCGGTATTTCACACATACTCACATACTCTTATAATGGAAAAGGGGAAAATTTGTATTCAATGGCTTGACAGTTTAGCTTAGTCTTATACCCACCATTAACTGTATTCTTCAAATTCCTGCGTTTTTTTTTTGTTTGTTTTTTCGCGTCTTAATTATTAGCTAACGTTTATTAGTGGCTCAAGAACTCGTTCTAATTTTACAGTTACTCCTTCTTGGACTTATTTTTGTGTCTTGTATAAATTTGTTTGACATAAAGCAATTCTCATTGCTTCTGAGATGTTTACTCTGGCTATTCCATTCCCAGTTACACTATATGTTGTGTAAAAGGAGCCAGTGTAATGATATCTCTTCCCGAGTGTATACTTGCATCCTGGTACCTCACCCTGGAGCCCCTGTCTGACTTTGGCTTCCTCCCTTGCATTGATCCCCAGGTTGGCTAGCTCTGCTCAGTGCATGTCCTGCGGTGACAGATAGCTGCTGTCTAACTAGGGGGTCTTCACTCTCTGAAAATTTATAAATACGCCAACTTTTTACTTGAAACTCTAGTACTCATACTTGAAATGTAATTCATGTTTTTATGTGTGTTGTGTGAGAGGGTGGGCGTCCGAAGTCATCAGTCATGAATCTCTATCTATGAAATAAAAAATATTCTTAGCACTTAGTTAAGTTAATATCTGTAGGGTTTTGTGAAAACCCATGCAGATCTTGATTCACGTCTTTTGCTATTGACGTGATTCCGACATTGCTCTGAGACTGAAGTGAACTTCAACAGTAAAAGGCACATGTCAATTTGACATTCCAAGCTCATTCTTTACATTTACTTTTCCATGATGATTTTATTGTAACTTGCGACCGTGCTTTCGTCTTCCCCCATTCCAGTGATTCTCTCTTAGTAATTCTTCAGAGGCATTCATCATGATTATTCTTTTCTTTAGGAATAATCAGATGCTTTAAACGATTAATGTATCCTAAATAGAATTAAAACATTATTCAAAAGTAAATAAAATGCATAAATATAAATTATACTCAATCTTATCTCTTTATATATTATATATATGCGCATTGTTTCCTATCTGAAATGGAAAAAGAAATTACTTTAATTGCATTATATTAGCTACTTTGCAAACTGTGCCTTAGAATTGTGCCCATAATAATCATAAATATCTTATGATTTCCTAGATAGACATCTATGTCTTCTTATGGAGATAATCATTTGACCGTCGAACTTAATGTGGAAGGATTGTTCAGGGATCCCGTCTTGGAAATAAAGACTCAAAAGTGTTTTTATTATTGGCAACAAAAGTTTCGGCCTATATATCAAACCTTCTTCAGGGGAATGAGGGTGATGGAGGGCGAGTCTTTCCTGTTGATCTAGGGTAACTGAATCATGACACCAACCTGATCCCGACCAACTTTCCTCTTAGTTATCCTTGTGTTTTCGTCCTTGCCTGTCCTATTAAATGTATCTAAAAGAATCTTTAAATATGTTATGTAATTATGTTTATCATTATAATGCCCTTCATATGAGGAGATGTTCCTTCACTTGATCTAAGGCCTAGATAAATTGAAGGAAGTGCACTATCATATTTTAACTGAATAAATTCAGTTGAGATTATTACGAACATTGTTTAAATTCCAGAAATATGCTTATTTTTAATATTTTGTACTTGCAGTCTACCCGTAATGCATAAATTCCTAATCTGTGGAAGTGAATTTTATTTGATAACGTTAAAGTTGCTTTTATTGTGAATTCATTATTGATGTTATTGGAATTTCAAAAATCTTCCAAGCTAATTAACTTGTATGTTTGTTTTTTTAACTATAACCATTCGCGTTTTTGTTTGCTTCTTCACACAATGAATCTTATATAATTATATAAATAATTGATCATGTTTATATTTCCATTTTAACACCTAATGAAAGGTTAATTTGCTTTTGACTAAAATTCATTAGGCTACTGAAAGTTATCAGTGAAGCTTGATTTGATATTTCCCAGAATAAAGCTTCATCAAGGTTGGAGGTTCACGTAAAACGTCATTAGGATGAAGTTTGTTACAGACAAACCCGTCTAAACATTTTGTATATCATTGAAATATTTATCCCATTATAGTTGTAATAAGTATCAAAACATTATTTCTCGTGGAGTTTGAAACATAATTAATTATAATATAGATGTAGTTGAAACTCTTAGTATGTGATTGGTTTCATGAGATGAATGTTTTACCTGTTCGCAGGCTCGATTGAAACGCAACACAATACTGCCTTCCAGATTCCCCTCCACACCCTCCCAATATGTGTGCATTCGGTGCAGATGTCCGAACGCCCTAACCTGCCGTTGAGATATTAGGGCCTAGGGAGGTATCGGCCGCAATAAAACGGGACTCGTGAGAGGTAAAAGTGCCGTTATGTAGGAGTCGGTTTCTCGGTCAGCTACCTCTTCTCGGAGGTCCCTTGCAGAAGTCTGCTTGTGGGGCAGGTCGCGGGGGGCTCCGAGGCCTTCAGACTTGAGGAAGATCTGATCTGTCTTGAGTATGGTGAGGGAATGTATCTTCCGACCGGACAACCATTCAACCATTAGAAAGTTTCAAATTATAATTAACCTTTATTTCTAGCCGAAATATATATTAATAGAATTATCAAACATACTATTAATTACAAGCAATTTTTGTTTGGTATTTGTTATTTGAAATTTGACATTTTTCCTCCTGGAATAACTAGTTGAGCTCATCAATGACCCATGTCGAACGAATTGGAGTAGTGTATTACTTCAAATGTAAAGTGTGAGTTACAAATTGTTTCGATGCAGCGGTTGTGATATTCGACAATCAAATTGTGGGAATTCAATGAGAAACCTCAATTCTGAGGAAATATTTAAGTAAATGCGGCCCTTGCTTGACGTGCTTCATATGAATAAGAAGGAAGCAAATGTTATGAGATCTCTTATCCGGTTGGTTTTGCAGATGGTTGATAAGGTTGGCTCCCATCAACCCCTGAGTGCTTATCTCTCATGTACTTCTACTTTAAGTACATTGTATATACTTCCTCGGCCTTTAAAGTTTTCTTCAGAGAAAGGCTTTTATATTGGCCTTACAGAAATATTTATAGGAACTCTTGACAAAACAAGAAAAGCAAAAGCGGAATTAATGACGGGATGTTACTCCATCATGTCATTGTTGTCACTTTGCATGAGAGAACGTTAACATCTTGCTGCATCCGAAGGTGCTTGGACTGAACGGCTTGAGGCATTGAGGGGAGCCGATGGGGGCTGGCCTCGTTTGCCGCTCGTTCCCACGTCGTAGACCCCATATGTCCCAACCCTCTTCCTTTTCTTCTCCATCTGCCCACCTATACATGTATTTTCACGTATCTTATATTAACCTTCATTATTTCCCAGGAAGTATAGATTTCCTTTCTGATTTTTGTTTTATACGACTCATCGAAAAATTGAACCAGAAATATTTTGTGCATAATAATTTTTTTCTTTAATATATGGCGTTTATTGTAATCAGAAGTGTTCTTTATGAATATGTGTTTTTGGATATATTTTGAACAGTGGATGCCGACTTTCCTTATAATATGAGTGTCAAGTCAATAAATAAATATTTCAGTATTACATTCTGTTAGTTAACAACTTCTATTTTGAATAGAGTTATGTACAATAAATAAAAAATATATAAGAAAAAAATAAATAAATAATTTAAAAAGAAAATTAAAAATAACAATAAAATAAATAAATGATCATCACTGTGCAGAAGGGTCCCATCGACACAACTCCTAATAAATTTAGGAATTAAGGCCCAGGAGGTCGCGAGTCCATCTCCGTTTTAGTCGCAGGTGAGGATTGTAAGGATTCGAGTCCGATGATAGTGATTAGGCATATGGATTAGGATGAAATTGGAGTTTACTATGGAAGACCTTGAAGCGGGTGGAGATAAGGTCTTTGACGAAAGGAATATAATAAAACTTCTATTCAACATATTATTACATTAGAATCGGCCAGTGCTTTAACCCTCTACGATTAGTTGCCACTAATTTTCAAGGACACATATTTAAAGTTGCTCATGTGTGTTACTCTTGTTTAGGGCAGTTGTGGCTTACTGGCATGTGTTAAGGTGCTATCAGCGACAAGGTAGCGCAGAGGGTAGGAGCAGATGTAAGTGTGCAGTGACTCACGGGGGCTCTGTCTGGGTGGTGGCGCCACAGCTTTCCTTTCACGAGGACTCCTCGGAGAATGATTGCTGCTTAGTGGCGATTTGCAAGATCCTTAGTAAGAGCCCTGTTTTATCGCTTCTCCTACATATTCATCCGCGCAGATATCGGGCTCGGACTGTTTTCACTCGCCTCACCCACCCCTCTGCAGCGTACCGAACTAACCCTCCTCCCTCCCCATCTGAACAGCTGTTCCTGTAAACTTACTTTACTTCCCTCACTGGCTTTTTAAATTATCTCTCACTTATGTTCAAATTAATTAATCTACTTGAAAATGAGTAAAGATCTTATTTTAAACTATGATTAATGAATTCATTTCTGATCCTAGAAATATGCAGTGGTTTATGGCTTCATCTGAACAACTCTTCTCACTGATTTATTTTTCTTATAAATAAAATCGTAACATACCGATAACCCCTAATAAATATAAATTCAGAGTGATCTATGGCTGAACCATAAATTAATATTTTATATTGAAACACCACTCTCCTCTCCGTTTCGAATTTTCTAAACTAGATTGTAGATTTGTTAGAATTTTTTCCAAGTCTCTTGATATTTTCTTCAATCTTACCTTTTATAAAGCTAGTCGTTTGTGTGTGTGCGTGCGCGCGCGTGTGTGTGTGTGAGAAAGAGAGAAAAATAGGGATAAAACTATATTCGTTACCCAGCAAAATTATGCTAATATGATTTTACTATTACCTCCATGAAGAACTTGTGTTTGTTTCATAACAAAATAAATATTTCCGCAGACAAATAACATTTAAAGGTGCTTTAAAGTAGAGTGCCTTGTTGAACCCAAATATGTGTTAAAAATGATGTTCCTATTGCCCAAATTTCCAATTTAAACTTATTACAATTAGGTAGGTGATATTAAAATGCTTGTTCGATAATATCTTGTATAAACTAGTAAAATAATTAGCCTAGGGTAGGGGATTCACCTCAATCACCATTATTTAGGGGAAAAAAATTGGGGGATTTTTACTGTTCTATGGGAGCAAACTTGACATTGAGTTTTACTTGCGGATTATGATTATTTAAGAGTTACCTGAAAGTCTACATTTTCTTGCTTTGTTGAGTGTAATTGTATTTTAACGGAACCAAACTTGATTTAGAGCACTACTTCAATAGTCTTTTAAAATAATATTTCCTGATTAGAAAAATGTCATCACTAAGATTGGTGTAACATGATTATTTATAATAAAATAAATTATTAAATGTATTTAAATGTAGTTACGATACATTACTGAATTACATTGCCAATGACTTGAAGAGAAGCTTATAAATGTAATTTGTTTTCTATAGTGTGTATAGCGAGCACAGAGAGATAGAGAGAATATATATAGAGTTGAGGTTTACTTTTCACATTTTAAAATGTAATTAACTTTCAGTTAGTGTCATATATGATGGCTGATGTACGTATGAAAAGAGAGGTATTGTAAAGTGCAGTTTTCCAGTTGGCTTCGAGGCAGTGGTTGAAGTAGCTGGGAAGGAAGGAGGTCGTGGTGGGGGAAAGTAACGGTGCGAATGCACTTGTGCAGAAAGTTACTACTGGCATTGCTGAGATTCCAGAGGGATGCCATGCAAGTCCTCGTTCCCATTCAATATCCTCCTGCTAAAATAATCCTTATTGTTTGCTATGGACAGCAGGGTATCCCCTCCCTCCTGACTGCGGATTTGTCGCAAGTATGAGGGTAATGTTGGTATGCGTTGGTGTACGCGCGCTCATGCATCGGCTATTTTCAAAATGAATAATATGTGATTTTAAGTATTGATTTCCTTTCTACTTAGCGTAGGATGAATTCGTTAAAGGCTGAAATCTATCGTGTGGGTGAGGGTTAATAAAGACCAAACTCCATTCTCCTCACATTTAATAATCGTGTCGGAGGAAAAATTATCTGTGTACAATGCCATTTGAGAACATTTATGTTCCATAACGTTTATACAATATTCACGCAAAAGGAAGTTACTTTAGAGAGTAAATCAGGAGTATTTAGATTCTCAGTCCGCTACTTCATCGGTCGGTCCTAAAGAATGTAGCTTTTGCCTTTCTCTTTAAATTATCTCCTTCGTTATTCTTCTTTTCTGTTTTGCTTTTATTAAACGGATCATTTACTCATTCATGAAACTTTGATTGCATGAAGCTATTTCATTCGTCATTCTTTAAATCAGTTTGTGCTTTATACTGAGAAGCCTACAGAAATTCCTCTGAGAGCCTTTCTGTCGCTGGGCAATTCCTTGAAGTCATACATGACTGTATTCTCTGATCGACTCCCTTAGTCACCCCACTCCCTCCCCAGAAGAGCCAGTCTGTGCTTCTGCTGCAGGGGGGGGGGGGGGAGACGTCTGTTTTGACCAGCTGGGTGGCTCGATGGCTCAGAGGGGTGGGGGGGGGCTAGGATGACGAAGGGGAACTCTTATCTAACAGCTGATTCAGTTCTATTTATACCGCTCCCCTCTCCATCAGCTGTTCTAACAATCAGCCTCCCAACAGACATGTCTTCCGTTCTATTACATTCTTTGCACGGTTTCTCCCTTCTCCTCACTTTTAAATTTGGAGACTTAATATTTTAGTTATAGTAATATAAAGCTACAAATCATTTACCCTCTTTTTTTCATTTTAAATTTATTCCCAATTTCTAACTTATCTCCTATCTCATTTTGTGTGAGCATGTGTGCATGGTAGTATTCATGAATCATCTGTGATAAAATGCATTTTGAATAGTATTGGACTTTTACTTTCTACTTTGAATACATTTCTTAATTTTCTAAAAATATTATTTGATACTTACAACCTATTATCTAAAGTTTAAGGTATAATTTTTTTTTCTCTTTGATTATCTCATGTTCTTTCGAAGGACCATGTTATTCCTGAATTACTTAAGAATAAATAATTATTCATTTTTTGGAAATTTAATTTTCTTGTTTATGATTATTGTAAAACTGCATAAAAAATTATACATTGTAAATAAAATGTTCCGAAATTCGGTTAGTCCGTTTGTTTGAAATAAAAATATGTTTGAATGCCGGAACGTGAAAATTTTATTTTGGCCGACGTTTCACACTGAACACTTGCCAGGGAAATGACATAGGCGTCCTTCTCGGCTCCAGATCAATATATGGTCCTGGGATAGACGGCTGTCTAGGGTCGGGAGGAAATTAAGGACAGTGAACAGAAAATTTAGTAATGTAGAAAACGCCTTATAAGTATTGGAACAAAAATGCTCGAATATAGAAGTAATATAAATGTTATTAAAAATGTATAATTTCATATGAAGACTTACCATAGGGAGGATAATGATGACCGTTATACACGGTGTGCAAAAACTGCTAAAGTTTATAAGTTGTATTAGGATTGTGAAAACTAAAAGGGACGGGGCTCGTCTGTAAGAAAGATTAAGCAATTGTGATATGGGGAAGAAGGATTTGCTTTTGAAAGATAAATGGTCAAGCTTGCCAGCTAGTCCTTCAGAAGGATCGAATAGTCTGTGTCATCTCTTGGCAGCTAGGGAAGTGTTGAGTATTGCTATGATGATTGGAGTGGGATAAGTTATAGTAGTGTATCTGGAAGAAGGTAGTCTTTGTCTGTCAAGAGGGTTTGTGAAAACACCTAGTATAGCATGCGAAATGTCCGCATGGGAGCTGAAAGAAATGAGTGGATTGAGTAATGACTCAAGAAATGTGTAATCAAATGTGGTTGTGGTTTAGCCTGAGTAGTATATTACTGTTCCATCTAAAATTCAGATCGAAACGTTGTACATAATAAAACATGTTTCCTTTGCAAATTATTTCTAACACCTAATGACAACCATTTTCTACCTCTCGTAATAGTCAACTAACGTATTAGAAAAATTTTTTTTGTATTTTCCATTAATTTTGTTCCATTTACGGAGGGAAAAAAAATTTCAGATTAGTGCTGGCTTAAAAAGACAAAAAAAAAATTGTTTTATTCATTTGTCGGTGTAAAAAAAATCCTCTACAGGTGGCATTCTAATATTCTACGTATCACTAGCCAGGTTCTGGCGAACTTATATCTTACTGGAAGTCAGCCCAGGGCGGAACCTGAGGGTCTTATGGGTATCTCTCAGATAAACCGGTACCAATATTTATTTTTTAATATATATATTTATTTATTTTGAACAAATCTTTAGTGGGTGCTGATCAACCAAAGACATGTTTGTATTTTACTTTATTAGGAAGTTGGTAGTTCATATTCAACCAGCCATTGCATATGTGTCTGATTCTATTACAATATTTAAAAAAAGGAGTTTATTTAAGGTTAAATTTGCTGAAAGACTTAAGATGTAGATTTCACCAACTTTAACCGCTAGATCATGGAATAGATGAGCGCAGACGCGATAGCACACATAAGATGAGTTCAAATTTTGATTATTGAAAGTGAAAAATTGGCCTATTGAATAGTGAGGTCAAATCTTGAAACATAAAGCCTGCAAGAATTAAATTGTAAAATTGAATGATCAACCTTCTTGTTCCATAATTTTATCTCTAATCCTTACTAATAAATATAAAAATTTTAGTTTCGTCTTATTTGATCTCTTCCTTTCCTTCATGTTCTGGTGAGTTAGAAGGTTTTATTTTCTTTCATGTTAACTTAAAAGTTGTCCTTCTACTAGTAAGTTACCAGAAATTGGAATTGCTTGTGGGGAGGAATTGAGCGACTGATGGGCAGGAGGGTATAGAATAGGTCCTCCAGGTCACATGGCTGGAGAGAGAGGTATAGGGAGCAGAGTTCAGTGGACTCGTCAGATTCCGCCCGCATTCCAGGGCTCATTCAACAGCTTGTCCCAGGAGCTCGGCTTCACCCCACTCTCACCCGCTCACTCCCCCCCACCCCCCTCCCGGCCACGAGATTCCTCCTTACTACGGTCATTAGAATTCACACACACTCCCCCCCACTCCCATCACTTGGAGTGGGGGCTAACTGCTTATAATAATGGAGGTTACTCCCTATCACAACTCTCCTCAAATAACTCATTTTTATTTGATTTAAGTAATAAACAGGTATCACACTGTCTTTTTACTTTGTATCAAACTTTAGTTTATATATATATAATGGTGTGGGATTTTTGGCTATATTTATTGAACTCATTCAAAAATAGTATTTCATGTCCTCAATAATCTAATCTTATCTTATCATAGGATAAAGTTTCTATATTTTAAATTTACTTTTTATGGGCCCAATTTTGTTTAGTAGCCCTGTTTGGGAGAATTTGGATTCTATTAGCGTGTAAGATTTCTTTAGATTCTTTCTGAATATTCACTGCTCCTACTTGGGAAGAGGGCAAAGGCTTTGTAGTGTTGTGATGTTTTTCGGTCACCATTTTAGTTAGTATTAATCCGTGTTATATCTATATATTTAAAATAGGATGTGTGTATGTATGTAACGTATGGACTTTAAAACGGCTGGGCCATCAGGGAATCCTCAGAATATTCAGACGGGTGACACTGTGAAGTCTGTTTCTGATAAAGCTCTATTTAAATCGTGTGATAATATAGCACTTATGTTTGCTTAGGGCCAGGAAGCCCTAAAAAAATAAATGAAGTTTGCCGGGTCCGCTAGTTGTGCTTTAAATTTATTTTAACCGTCCTTAATGCTGTTTATTTAATCTTTTCGTTGTTAGATATATTTAGTTCTTTGTAAAGTTCTCATGAGCAGTGAACTATTAATAGTATAAGAGTTAATATCTGGGGGTAGTAAATACAATCTTTCATTAATAAAAGCGGAGACATGAAAGTTGATAGGAGAGGGTCTGGCTGGCTGAAGTGTGGCGTGACCAGGGCTATAGCCAGGGCCGCCAGACTGTTGGCCCATTAATAGTACTGGGCGGCCTACACGTGCCCCAGACTGGCCGACCCCGGCAGGCAGGTACCTTCTCTCGCCATCTGGCTTTTCCTTGCAGCTTCCTTTGTCGCCCTTAGACAAGTATCAAACACTCTTAGTATGCTAAAGCTTAGATTCCTCATTGGAATTGTCAAGATTTAAATATCAATTTTAACAATTTCAAAATAATGTTCTCTGGCTCATTTGCAAAGAGCGCTTATTCCACAAAATATTTATGAATGGAACGATGGATATTGATCACGCTAGAGCCAGCCTCAACCAACTTTATTTTCTTTAAATCGTTGTCTTAGTTTTCCTGCCTTTTACATAAGGGACCCTCTCCACAGTAATGAAAAAATGTATAGTGTTCTTTATATTGATACAGGTATTAACATTTAGTTCCTTCAACGATTTTTTTCAAAGCTAAAAGAAATATTTTCTCTCTTTTTTTTCCAATCTTAAGGAATATAGGTTTTAGTTAATTATTTGCTTGGCGTTTCTGGGTCTTGAAAGACCTATATTTATGAGTTTTCGCGTATCTTGGGAAAAAAAAAAAAACCGTTCAACTACCATGACCGAATTCCCGACAATCCTCTCTTCACTGATCAAAGAATTACAAACATTCTTAGACACAATAGGACTGACATGGAGAGAACCCATTATCCGGCAATAATGAGAGGGTTAGTAAGTCTCCAACTACCAAGAATAGAGGTAGGATGCTGAAGGATATGTAAGATGCCTGTTTAAAAAAAAAAATATATATATACAAATAGCGACTAAATATTAAAGGCCCTTTTTTTGTATTCACATAATGATTATCACCCATTGCATAAGGCCGTCCAGTGTGACCAAGTATCTTGGTGTGATTTCGAAATCAAATAAACGTTTAATTGAATCATAAAGCTCAATAAATTATTTATAAATGATTTCGTCTTTACTCTTCTTTTTATCGCTGTCCATCTAATGTAAAGTTCGTTATCATACTGCCCCTGAAATTATAAATGTAAACAATGCTTTCTTAATTGATAATAATATTTGTACTGTAAAATTTGAATTCGACGACGATGCCTGGGTACAAATATAGCGAAGCAAGGTGCTTTAGATTCTAAACTTCTAAATAAAACTATTATTAAGTTTAGAGCAGTTTAATATTTTAAAGTTATTTAATTGTTGGACAAAATCTTGAAGGCCAAATATTTGGATCGGGAAGTACTGGCCCAATTACAATGTCTGGAGGACGTAGACTCCCCCTACTCCGTTACCAAATGACAACGATAATGTGGTTTCACTTTTTTTTATGTATATAATTCACAAGGTTGCCTTCCAGTTATTTATTTCAATTATTTCTTCTTAGGATCCCCCTGTGTATCATAAAGGGCCTTCAGATGCTACGTAGATATTAGTCGTATGCCTACCATTCTTGTTTTATTATATTTTATTAAAGATTGTAATTAATAAAATAATTTAATTTAGATTTTAAGAAATCTCTTTCAATTGAATCAATTTATTTATTTATTAAATTTTCCCCAAAACTTTATGGATAGGATTATTACATTTTTTGTTTCAGTTTAATGGGCTAGTTGTCTTAAATTATTTCAATAAATTAATACTAAGTACTATTCCTTATTTTTGAAATCATCCTCTATACTTTTAAAATTAATGCCTAGTCAATGTGTGAATTTGAAAATTCATTCTTGTCTGGATTAGCTCCCTGCTAATTCTGAGCCCTGGAGATGATTTGCATTGCAAACCGTAATATTGGCATTGAAGAATAAATTGTTAATTTTTTCAAACGAGATATTCTTCTTCAATGTTTGTATTGATATACATTCTCAAAATGATCAATTTTCTTTTTTCTGTCTTAAAATGAAGATAATCACCATCAAGCTAAAATATGTATTGCAATATAGTATTAGCAAGCGACAAACTTTTTTTCAGTGAGGAAAGGCATGTAACAAGCTAAATATCTTAAAGTTGGAGGGAATAGTATTAAGTTCTCTAGAACAATCACCTATTATGAACCTATAGGAGATAGTGAGGGGGATGATCACAATATTTTATGGGGAGGGGGAGGGGGTATCCAAAAACCTTGTTTTATAGTAAATTCCCGGGGGTTTTCATGTTCTTTGGATGCCTAGAATACAGGCGACTAACCCTAAATAGGAAGCTACAGTAGCAAAAGTAGGGTTTGGTCACCTTGCTTGAGATAGGAAGTAGATAACTATGTACTCATAGATGTGTAACTGCTCAATAAGTTACAAAGCCTTCCGAAGTTCGCCATTGTTGTTATACTTTATTAAGTCTACAATCATTATGATTATGTTCCAATCGAACAATGTTGTAGTGCGCACACTCATTTGTGCTTACATATATGTATGCCAGGTGTTTTTGTTTTGTTTTGGTGCTGTTACTTCAGTACTATTGTCGCGAAAGGAATCTTCCGCAAATTTATTGATTGTGTCATATCCAATCCCCTTTGGAAAAGGTTATTTCTATTGATTCTATTGAGGTTATTCCTCATGTTTTAAGACGACTGGTAGAATAAATACATACATTACCTT
This sequence comes from Oncopeltus fasciatus, assembly GCA_000696205.2. NCBI lineage: Eukaryota > Metazoa > Arthropoda > Insecta > Hemiptera > Lygaeidae > Oncopeltus > Oncopeltus fasciatus. The sequence goes on along the minus strand of KZ807216.1, from coordinate 215,575 downwards.
ACTTGCTACAAATAAATACTCTTCGTGATTTCCCCGCCTCTGGGTCCTGCATTGATTCCAACAGCTAGAGGAAAGAGGCTGTGGAAAGGAAGTATAGATGATTTATTCATGCTGGTATTATCTGTCTAGTATGTGGGCCAACGCCTACGTAGTTCTTATCATGTCAAGGAGAAAGCTAGCCAGAGTTTAACTGGCTACGTCCACACAAGAAACATTTACTCCTTCTTACCGAACGCTTTAAGTATTGTAGATGATTAATGTTACCTTAATCGTATGCTAATCACGCTCCGCTTCAATCTCTTACAGCGGTTTTTTTTAACAGTTTCATGCAAGTTAGTGTTTTATATGATTTTGTCCATATTTGTATCATGTGCCAAATGATAAAATAAAAAAAAAGAACATGTTAGCATCTGCTAAAATATAGACTACACTAGATATAAAATTTCTAATGTTTAAGTTCGATAGCATTCTTATTAAAAATTACTTTTAAATAGAGAAGGGTATTTTTTAATAGGATGTAATGTTGAGTTGCAAAATTCACAAATTCATTTACTATTCTCATTAATGGTCATCATTGAAAAACCATAGTAGATTGTATGACAGATTTTTATCGGTTCTTGTGTAAGACCAATCTTCATTGGATTTCTTATCAAACATCATGACAAACGTATTCTGCTCAATTCCCTAGTGGTTTAAGAAAACTATTGAACTCCTAATGGTTTAATTTCACACAAAGTCTAAGTAAATATTCACGATTAATTACACTTTGTTAAAACAAACAATTAAAGTTGGTACTCAAGAAATTGCTCCCAGTTAGGTAAATTAGAATATTTAAATTATAATTTANAGTAGAAATCTGGGGTGACTTCAAGCCTTCCAATATCCCACGAATCCAGTCCTTTCAATCAAAAACCCTCCGAATAATGCAAATGCTCCCTATTACGTATCCAATTCCTCTGTTCACCACGATCTTAACATCCCTTTTGTGAGAGTTTGTTGACCGTAGATATTATTCTGAGATGATTTTAGTAGATATTATTCGGCAGATAATCCTTTATTAAAAAATACATTTTTTAAATTTGTGTTTTTTGGATCTACCTTGACCGAACGAACTCCAACTAAAATCATCTTAGTATGTGTATTATTATTTATTTTTATAAATCTCCTATTTCATTTTTAGCACATATATCGGCAAAGAGGCCGAGTGAGTGAAATCACCCTTCATATACATATGATTTTCGCTCTAACAAAATGGATCTAAGGAAATATTTAAGAAAAAAAGAAATAAGTTTATTATTAGAATGCGTCCAACGTTTTCACAGGCACGATATGAGTATGAAAGGTAGAGGATCACGTGAGGTAGTGGGAGGCAAGAGTGTAGGGAATCAGCTGATCGTTGTAAACATGAGATTAGCATTGGTAAACAGCCAGTGCGCGCACGCCGAGTATTCGAGCGCCATCGCAAGGTCGTTTTGTCTATTGCTCATACATGGCGAGATATAAATCGGGAAAAATTCAAAATTAGTAGTTACATTTTTTTCAAATGTATTATCTCATCTAATATATATAGTGTTAGATGAGAAAATATAATTTTTACATTAATATACCATATCTTCTTCCCTCACCCAATTTCGGTGTCGTGTAGTTAATGATTGAAATGCACATATTTCATGTAGAGTAGAGTAGAAATACCGAATGAGCATTTAAGTTATTCATTACTTTCTGTTACGAGCGACGTTCAATGAAAAAGGGGGGGGGGGGGTTGCTTGCGTCCTCGTTCTCTACTAATGTAAATAAGAAATTGAGGTTAGGAAACAATAAAGTGGATTAATTTTTAAATATTCCTAAAGCAAATTTTTAATATTTCATACGATACGTAATTATTTCTTATTAACTTTAAAATTAAGAATGATTGTTCTTAACCTTAAAAAAGCATTTATATTCCAAAATCATACACATTTGACGGAAATTGTTGTGCCCTGATTATTTATTCTTCATAGATTCCTCTATGCGTCGCTGTACCAATTTATCGATAGTCTATATCCATCTGAGTTTTATTGCTACCAAAGCCAAGGGAAGGCTGAAATAAAATCAACTCAAATAGATATTACGATACCCTTTAACATTTGTGTTGTGTGATTAACAGCTTTTAATTGAGCTGATGATAAACGATCACAGACACTGTGATAGACGAGGGATTGGACGTTTTAGTGGATGTCGTCTTTGAAATGAGTTCCTCCCCTTAGTAAACTACTCCCCGACCTCGTCCTGTGGTTTCCGACATGAGTAATCCTGCGTATCGTGGTTCTTCCATACAAACTATCAGATATGCAAACAAAGCTTTTGGCGAAATTTAAAATTATCTAATGTCAGCGTGCTGTGTTCCCTCGGGAGTGTTGTTCACTCAGCTTCTCATAATTCAGCAAAGCGTTAAGCGCAGTCCGTCGAGTGTGAGCTTTCGATCCGTAGCTCAGGAGTTGGCCGCGATGTTAGCTGGCCTTGTTTATTTGCGTTACTTGAAGCTATAAATGGCTGCATTGACATTTCATACTGTATCGAGTGTCAGGATTCTTCTCTAGCCGTATGCTTTATCTATCTTACCTATTTGCAATTATATCACACCTCATTATTCTTATATATTTTTTTAAACCCTTATTTACATATTACATTCTAACAATAATAACAATCAATAGTAAAAAAAAAAAAGACTTTACTGACAATCACATGAGGAGAGAAGGTGACCAGTCACACCACTCTCAAAAAAATTTTTTTTTAATCTTAGAATAAATATTTATATAATAATTGTTAAAAAGAAGTTTATCATGTATTTATTTTCAATTTATTAGCCAACTTGGAAACTACTTTTTATAAGTTTTACACTATCTAAGTGAATTTAAGTAAATCTTTGAGGGTATGATGAAAATCAATTATTAAGTTCTACAATTATGCAATACAAAATATATGTAAGTAATTAATTTTATGAAGTAATAAAAAAATTATAACATATATTTTCCCCTCTTTAATTTTATTATGTAAATCATAATACGCTTTCCTTAGTCTTAGTCATACCTGCGCTATTTTTAGTCGGTTTTGTTAATATTTCGTATTTATTATGTTCGAATATTAGGTCACATTTACTTATTCTAAAATAGTTCAATAAAACCACTAAATTTCAGGAGAAGAAAAAAGTCATAGAAGGAAAACATGACAGATCTAAAGCAGCTTTATTCCGTAGTCACGTTGAAATTATTAGTAGGATCCCTGAAGCAAGTGGAGTGATGTACCTGAATTCTCTTCTCACTGTCAGTTGGTCAACCTAAAAGGACAGTAAATGAATAGTTAACCTCATTAAACATATTGATCTCACTGATTGAAGAATTTATATTATAAACATAATTAGTACAATGAAAAGGGTTCATAAACATATACATATCCTTATAATAAGATGCACTTGATTCTTACTACTGCTAATTAGCCTGAGTGGACATTACCTGAAACACTGTAATGCTCTTATTTTCTTCTTAACTATATTCCTCTGTAAAAAATTTCCTTTTTTTTTTCGGAAATTTTCAAATCTTAATTCCAAAATATATAATTGGTAAAACTTTATAGCTTAATTTTAGATATAATAACCCTTGGGCAAAAAAGAAGAAAAAAACACCTATCCAAGTATCGAAACAGTTATATATTTCTTGACGGCAGTATGACTTCTGACTTTCCCCAACTTTTTTTTTTTTTGCCATCCCTACCCCAATTGTGTATTCTACAACTTTTTTTTTTTCCGTCTCCCAGACGAGAATGTGAGCTGAGCAGGAAAACTTGTTCTAGAACATAATAACGATATCAGGCTATAGTGACGTGAAGAAGCTTTCTTGAAGAAGCAGAGGTTAAAGATATCGTCAGTTCACCCCTGCCTGTGTTTTTTATACAACAAGTAAAAAATATATTATAAAGTTATTATTTTATTAAAATGAGTACCGTTTATAGTCATTTGAAAAATTAGCTATTTTTGTTATCGATTTTTTTCCCAAAGAACATATTAAAGAAGGTATATATGGGGGTTACAAGGATTATTATACGATTTTAATATTATGCTCTAAGTGAAGTGAAGCCTTAGTTTCAAATTTTGATGATATAATTGATTTTGTAGGTGAATTAAATTAGTATCATTCTTAAAATACCTGAAAATTTCCAATATTTTCTCCTAATAACATTAAATTGTACAATTAATTTTCAATTATTTACGCCTTATTGTTCCCTACTCCAATCCTCCATGAATTGCTACATTTTTGTTTCTCTTTACTTATTTAAGGTGTCGTAAATAGCAATATAAATAAAATACTTGCCAATCGTGATTGTATAAATGAAAAAAAGTGAAACTGGGGGAAAATTTTTTTTTAGCGTTTTTCTGATATAATTTAATACAGAAAAGAAGCATACCCCCCCCCCCTCAAGAAAAAAAACATCTTCCTGAATCCATTGCTTTAATTAAATTCGGTAGTACTTATACCTCCATTTTGGTAACCCTCACTTCTTACATTTAAGAATTGAAAGCCAAGTGTCAATGCTTTCCTGGTTGCTCAGGTACTCGCTTTTAACTCTGTCCCAAATAGAGCAAGGTCTAGTATATTTAGGATTCGTACATAATCAGGTGGTTCCCCCTTCAATCCGGGTTGTGCTAGCAATGGTTCGAACATTCCTTGGAAAGTCTTCAGTTCGTAAGGACTTGAGGAATGGAGAAGTGAATCACCAATGTCTTCGTAGATATTCATTTTGGGAAGAATTATGAGTGCGACTGAAACCAAATTGTGCCTAATGGTTGGCCAAATATTATAAGGAAGGCAAGGCTTGTGAGACGACTGCTTTCTTTTAAAGCATTTATGAAACCTATGAAAATTCTGGGACAATATATTTGTTGAGTCATATCATACAAAAATTTGATTAATAATAATCTGTACGTTAAAATACATAAGTTCTTATCAATAATTATTAGGACCCGTTTCTTCAAGGAAGATATTCTACAAGACTGTAATTAAATCGATGTCACATAACCTTTCGTCTTTGCTATATTTTTTCTCCTTATAAAGTACTCGGTTTTGTTGTGTTCGGAGCAAATATTTTTAAGGAACTATTACTGTTTGACGGATCAAACAATGCCTGGAAGTTGGTACAGACCAACCATCGTCTCCCTCTCACTTCCAAGTGGAGGATCTTGAGAAGAACTGTAGATGCCATGAACTCCGAAGGGACACCACCGCCGAATGTAGCGGAATGGTGTTGTTGGTGCCGGTGGGCTGAGCTGGGTAGATTTAAGGAGTACCGCCTGCAATGCGGGGAGATGGTTTGCGCATGTGCCATGTCTGCCACGCTCCCTTCGCCCTGTCCATGATCATCCTCCTCGATATTTTTGTTGATCTGCGCCCATTATAATGTTTATCGTGAATACAAAATATAATAAATAACTAGATTTAGCAAAGTCTCTCTCAAACTAGCTGTACAACAAAAAATTAAATTGAACAATTTCTTATTAGATTCAATTATGCCTCATATAACATCTATGCAGTTTCTTTCTCAAATATAATGGCTGTATTCTCGAAATTAAAACTTTTCAATTGTAAGTGAATAATATTCAATGATTGTATTAGGTTGTAAGTCTAATTTCCTTTTGGGAATTCTGCTGAGGTGTTGCGAATGATTACAAAATAATTAATTTTCTTAAATTAACGCACCAGTTAAAAATTCATTCTCAGGTGAAGTTTACTTTATACAAATTTTGAGAAATTACTTTCTACAAGTTACATTCATTCAAACCTTTTTGATGATGAAAAAACTACAAAAATGAATTTTTTTATTCACGAAATTCCCTTTATTTTTATCTCGTCTAATTTTACATAAAAGCAATATTCATATAATTAATTTCTGATACGAATTATTCGTTTTGTTGTAACTACGAAAATATTTTCCCTCTGTTTAGAAAAGGTGTATTCAGCCTCTTTCTGAAGGATTCCAGTTTGTGCTGGTTAGTTATTGTTTACCAGGAGTTGTTTCTGCTTAAAACATTCCTAATAAATTGCTTTTGTAGATTACTACTAATTAAATTTCTTAAATACATAATTAGTTTAAGTAATTTTAATTTGAAAAATATGCTTTTCATGTATAAATATTGAGATAAGACAACTACCATGTAAGTAAAAAAAATCCTAATTAAAAAAAAAAAATTCACGTTGAAAAAAGTCTGAGGACGACAGTTTTAATCCTCTCGAAGTAAAAGTCACCTTTCTTAATCTTTTAATTTACCACGGAGTTGTTAGATCTTCATATGAATTTCAGGCACCTCACTCACTGCACCAGGCAAGGCTTCAGTTTTAAATTCAGAGCCAGTTCGAATGTTTGCCATTTAATTGTAATAGTAAGTATATTAAAATTGAAGGAAAGAAGATATTCAGTCAAGTTGGTACCACACGACTTTATGATATATATGTGTGTGTATATAATAAACCAAATTCTTTTGGTGCAACTTTCTGCAGACCTTTAAATGATGAAGGAAGGGTCTAGGGACCGACCAAATTCTTAAAAAAATAACCTTGTCTTTTGAGTTATTTTTTTATTTTTTTAGTAAAAACGTAATAGACATCATTTTCCCTTATTTTCTGCGTTTACCTTTTTTTTTTTTTATATATATGTAAATTTCGTATTAAATAAATAGTTAAAATTGTAATTAAACGGGGAAACCAAATTCCATATGAGCTTCTCCGGAAGGTATTGCGCTCGTTTGCTCAAATTAGGAAAGAGGGTAGGGATTCAAAAAAGATAATCAAATTCAAAATTCATTGTCTTCATTTATTAGTGTTATACCAAGATTATATTGAAAGAAACAGCGATAAAATACAATGTTATTACATTTTTTTTATTATGTAGAACAAAACTTAAGGATAGAAATAGCAATGTTAAGTTCCTCCGGCCACCGAGATCTAACCTGGAAGATTTTATTTAATAGGAATAATTTTTCTGCAGGAAATGACATTTTTATACGCTCTAGCGTTCGAATTTTTGAAAATAAAGAAATAAAATTTAATGTTCATTTAACGCATTCCAGCCTATTCTTTTAAACCACAGGGTGTGCTCGTTTACGGCTGAAATTGTACGAGGGGATTGAAGTTGATAGAAAGACAAAAATTGCACATCATTGAAATTATTTATTAGCGAAGCGTTGTTACTAAAAGAATGAAATAATTCATACATAACAATAATATACAGTATATTTAAAAATAATTGAAGTATATTATAAAAAATTAATATAATAATCTGTTATTTATTATTTACTAAGTTCTAGCTCGTGATCGAATAGAGTTTATATTAGTTTAGGATAATCACAGTTTAAAGAATAAATGTAAGTTTGTTGAAAATTTAATCCTCTCCATAAACGAAAAATCACCCTTTAATCTGGTTTATCATGAAGAGTCCCCCCCCNCCCCCTCCAAAATTAAAATTCCCCTATTGCATGGTTGGACCCTTATTTCATTGCGGAAAAGTTGGTGATGAAATACTTTTATTTATATTTATTAGTGGTTTATTATTATTTAAACTTTTGTTAAATATGAGGCAATTTATATGAGTATGTAATGGATACAATTCCTATTCAAAAATTTTAAAAAATTGGTTCCACCGAAATTAGATTTTACTGTCTATTGTGAGCTATATGGGAGTAAGATTTTGAAAATCTGCTGATCTTGGTTACTGGATTGGTCATTCTTATAACAATTTTAAATGTAATTAATTATGTATTGTACGTAGCCATACAATTATGCCCAATTATTGTGTATGTATGGGACGCCCCTATAAAGGAAAACTTATCAGTCCTGTTTTTCCCCCATTGTTGCTGCCACTCTCAGTGTAAAAGAAGAAAAAGTGCGTATCCTAGTCCTGCTATAACTTTGGACTCAGGATGTCTTGAGGAGTCACCGGTGAGGCATAACCGGCGTTTATGAATGGTATAAAGTGACCCTACATGCTAACTTACAGCTTTACTTCAGTCTGTTATTTTGATATGTACAATATATACTATTCAGGGAAATTTGAATTGGTTGAGTTTATGTAGTTCTGCCAACTACAGTAGCCCAGCCAGGGACCTGGTATACTTTTGGTAGTATAATACTACATCCCGGACGTCGAAGAATGTATTTGTCTTCTCTTAAGAATCTCCACGGTGCTGGGCTCTTGAGCTCATGCTCGAGGTGGGAGGTCAGTCCTAAACTAGTGTCAAAAGAGCCAATATAAATTCTGAAAACTGGTGAAGGCAAGATTGGTCAGAATGAATAATTATCTGAATTTCGTTAACTAAAATATTTCTTGGGTTAGAGAAGAGAAATTTGCGAATGGTGCATGTTAAGAAAATAGAATAGTAGTTTGTAGGCTATTCGTGCCTTCTTTGTGGGTGGGGGAGCTGGCAGTAGTGAGTGCTAATCCGAGCGGCGGGGGCGGTGGTGTGATGACCTTTGTCTGGGGGCGGCGGCGTCTCGTCCCTATTGATCCCTTGGGCGTGGTCAGGCATGACGTGCTAGCTATGACGTCGGCCCTTATCCGCTCAATATCCGCCCTTACTACACACCTCAGTCACACACCTTCCCTACGTCTCATCGATTTCCTACCCCCAACTTTCTCATCAAATCCTCCCTCCTCTCCTCCAATACTACTCCAATCATAAGTCATAATTCCTTTTCCAACCCAACTTTTTTTTTTTTTTTTTTTTTTTTTTTTTTTTTTTTTGCAAATTATGATGGACTATAACCATTGATGCAATTCTAGATAATTCTACTTACTAGGCGCCATAAATAAGTAAATTTATCCGAAGCCCTGCTTATTGTTAGTAACCGTTTCTTTTTTTTAATTAATTTTTTTTTTTTTTTTTTTTGCGAAATGTCTCATGGCATATTTTAATGCAAAGCAAAATATTGCAATTTTTATTTAGTAAACACAAAGCAAACCAATTGTAAATGAGGGCTTTATTTAATTATCTAATTCAGAATTTTTTTTATTATTATTAAAATAACAGCGACCAGGCAGTAGAAGATAAATAATTTATACTGTCTTATCTAGACTATAGCAAATGTAGACCTCTACAGTTTATCTGAAACCAAAAGTTTATTGTTAAGATTACATTCAACTGTACCGTACTGAAAGGAATTTCATTTGATATGTATCATTAAGAATAGGTAAATGGGCCGTTTTCTGCACGAAACAAATATTGGATGTGTATAAATACATCAGCTTCTTTTTTTTTTAAATGAAATGTATTTCATATTAATGAAATATTTTTAAATATAAGAACAATGTCATAACATTTTGGCTTGCAATTATTTATTATTATTAATTATTTATTATAATATAACTATCATACCTTCTATTATCCGTCTTCATTGGTTTCTGCAAACCAATCTCCGTTGGCGAGCGCTTTCGGTCATTGTCCATCTTCTTGGCCGAATACATACTGTCACTGTCTGTATTCAACTGTTATTCAATTATTTAAGAGTTTATTTTAGATTATTTTAATTGATATTACTTACTGCATTATATAACTGATAATGAACTTATTTATTGTTTATAAAGTGCAATAACTTTCGCTTAAAGTGTCTATATATTTTTCATTAAGAATATTTTTATTCTTCCTAATAATAAACTGTCGCTTAGTGAATTAAAAAAAAGATGATCTGATTGATTAATTTTATTACTTATGGCTTAATGATAATTAACCCATGACCGTTGTATGTGATTTTTAAATGGTAGAGTGTTTTTATAATTTATTATGCTTTGATTTGTTAAATGATTTTGTAATCATATTTCACTGTATACAATTTAATAAAGTTTTATCTGTGATGTTGTTGGTCTTGAAAGATATATTTTGGTTTTGGTGCATGAGTGTTTCTTTTTGTGTGTGAGTAGATCTAACAATAGTCTGCTGATGGGGTTGTCTGCGGTGTGGGAATTGTCGGTCGTGATGATAGCCCTTCTATGATTGCACTTGCAGCCACAGTCATTCAAGGCCACATCACCGTCTGCCGAGTCACCTCTTACTCCGTGTTCCTCGTAGCCTCCGTCTACTTTCTTCTTGGGGATCCTCCCTCTTTGCCTTTCGTGTACTTTATCTAGTTCTTTCCTCCGATCTTCCCCTGGAATTATACTGCTCTATTACACTCTGTTCTTCTTGTCCTTGGAAAGTAGCTATCATGTCCACTCAGCCCTTACATCGCCGTTCTCTTCTCTTCTTTAGAATAGTTTAGGGGGTATCCACCCATATTATGGTATTTAGTATATCTAGGTGTTATATTCATACAAATACATAAAATCCTGCTTTTATTGGATTATACTATGGAATGTCTTAAAAGAAGAAAAGGTTACATTGTAATTGTGGAAGTACGGAAGAACTCTCTCAACCAGAGAGAGTTGCAAGATAAACAATGCAAACATGGTAAAAATATTATAACTCTCAGGCAGAATAACGATTTTATATTCTGTTTACCCCTCCCCCCTCATTTTCAACAATTTGATAAGTAAAATTTGAAGGTAATTTATTCTTTGTGAAAAGCTTGTTTCTAAAGTTAATTAACAAGTATGGTACTCCTTCTTATCCCAGGATAAGGAGAAGATGGGTGCCGGATAGTCTTTCGCTGGTTAACCTGGGTTTCTCTCTGAGGACGGGTTTACGTCCCGGGATAGACGAGCAAGGACTATTATTATGTACCCCATGAAAAATTATAGTGTATGAAATATGTACAGAATAATTTTATTTTTAAATATAAAGAGTTATATTACATTTTTAAAAAATTACAAGTACACTCTATGTGTGAAAATAAGGATAGAGGAGCTGAAAAGCACAAAAATACCGAAAACTGAAAACTTTTCAGTTTTCGGTACTCTCTAAGTGGATCCCATTTTTTGAAAAGTCGCATTTTTCCTCTGCTAGAACAGATTTCACTTAAATAATTAACAATTAATCAGTTTAATAATCTCTTTCTAGCCAAAATAAATTACTGTATTTTAAAAGATTTTTCAATGTTGTTAAAAAATATGCTAGCATAGACCTCAATTATCTTGTAAGATCTTTCTATATACGACTTCTTTGGGAATAACATTTTCTAAAGTTCTTCCTACAAGATTGATACAAAGCTTTCACATGAACTTTAATAATAACATCTAATAGTCTAAAGATTTCTTAATTTCTTTCTTTTTAATCCACCGCTCTCTTATATTGTGGCCCACCATCCAATTGAAGGAACAGTCCGAAGTTCAATTTTCGACTGCCTCCCCAAATTTGAGTAGACTGGTTGAAATAATTTCTGAAATTCCTTGAAGTCATGCAAGTGTTCGTCATGGGTAGGGAAATACAGGCTTTAATCAAGATCAGATGAAATCATTTTTTATTCCTTCGTTATTAATGTTATTAAGAAAGCTTACTAAATACGTGTAATTTTCAAACATTTACCGCCAATAATATGTTTGTGAAAGTGCATTTAAGGAAGGTATTAAAGAATGTTACCAGGAATGGGAATGTCTAGAGCGCCCCTCTGACTGGAGCCAGTCTTACCTTTCACCGTTATTTCCCATTCTTCCTTGTTAGAAAAATTGTTATTTTGTGTTATTTGTATTCCCCTATAATGGAACATGGGAAATCTGTTCAGCTCAACCGCGAAAAATATTTCTCCGTTTTATGAAAGTTATAATTTTATATTGGGATATAATTTTGGTACCTTTTGGTAAGGGTGTGTACCTGTACCCGCTTGCGCTCGAACCTTAGGTGAGTTTCCGCTACTGATATTAAATTGGGGGGGGGGTTAGAAAATGATTTATTAATTTTATTTCATTTATTTATTGGTAATGTAATGTATCACTTTTCTTGGTTTGTTGCTCTCTCCAATATTGGCTTTTGGCATGTATCTTCCTTGGCCAAATGTAATTTACTTTAATGGGCGATGGTTTACTATTATAAATGCAGTTGGCTGTGGGAGGGGGGCTAAGTATTTCTACTCGGCGAAGAATGGCGAGTATGCGGTCGGGGCGGGGCGTGAGAAGTGCGGGCAGACTGGTTCTATTCCGGTCGTCGCATTCCAGCCGGCCGGCCTGTAATCTGCAAAGGACGTCGGTCAGCCAAGGTCAGCTCTTCTCTCCGCAGCTGTTGCACCTCCCTACTAACAGCTCAACAAGATAAATACTTCATTTGAGTAGAATAAACATTCCTTGTTTTACATTTCATATTAAAATGAAAGTAACAAAGTTGAAAGAAAATAATAAAATATCTTGGTACAGGCGAGGCCGCAGCCTTTGCTCGACCGGAGTCCCAGGCTGCAGCGGGGCAGTATGAGAGTCGTCGGTGATGTCTGTGAGTTATCCAAGTGCCTATGTGCATGTGTGCCCTGTGTAGCTGTTGGTTCCTTATGAATGTTAAGAAGTACCGTTGTGAACCACAGCTATTCCGAGTAGTGTCTGTAAATGTCTGAATTTTGTTAATGCGTGTATTGCTGGTGCCGTACCAGACGGGGCAGGGGCAAGTATGCAGTGGGGGTATAAGTGACTTGTAGGTAAGCGTTCATGTTTTAGTTTAAGGCGAGTATGTGCTTGTTGAAGTCTTTGGTTTATGTGAAATATCCTAGTTAGTCTCGTGTCAAGGTATACTCGAGATACCGCACCCCTTGGTCTTTAGGTGTCCAAGGGACTCAGAGTCCAACCATTCGGTTTTCAGGGATAGTTTCGTTGGTGAAATGCCGGAGGCCGTAAACTTGTACTTCTGTTTTCAGAGGGTTGAGAGTTTAAGGCGCCATTTCTTGAATCAACCTGATAGTTCGTCTGTCAGTATCTCGCAGGAGATCCTTCACCGCTTCTAGCATATGCTTTATACTTGCAGAGAAGCTCCTGTTCTTAACGAAATAAATCATGATCGGCATAATTTAATAAAATAATATCTTTACGAAAAACCTTTATTAAGGAAGAAATTTCTTTCTAATTCTAAGAAATTTTAAAATCTAAGTTGAATATATAAATGTTTGTGTGTGCACCTGCGCAGTCTGTGCGTGTTTACATTTTTTAAGTGAAAAAAAAAAAAAAAACGGTTTCGCGTCCGAAATTACTAAAATAATAAAACAAATTCAGTATTTACGCAGCTAATCGCGTTAAGGTTCGTTAATGGCTAAAATTGGTCAATGGGAAGGAGGGGTTTAGGAGAAGACAAAACTAAAAATTTCAATGTATTAGTTGTTATAAGTGAAAAATAGAACAAAATTGGTTTAATTTAAATTATGTAACATTTAAAAAATCCGCATTATATAGATATATTTATGAAAATTATTTCGAGTTCGGGGCGGTCCCTCGTTTTCTATTGCAGTAACCAAGTTCTGAATAGTAATAATTTATTATTACTCTTGTAAATTATTCATTTTTAGTTTACACCAGATGAAGGAGATGGGTTTAAAGAATAACCAAAATTTTTAATATAGATATTTATTTAATTTGGGAGATGTACCCCACAGCATTGGACTATTAATATACTATTCAAAAAGTCGGAAGTCTTACTGACCAAGAAATTATAGAAGCCCGACGATATGGTAGGCTGTTAATCATATTTTTTTATTTGCCCATTTAGACACATTGCATATAAAATAAAACTGATTTCAGCCATTAAAGAATTCATTCAATGGTTTGCTAAAGGAAGCTTTAATACTCAATTTATATTTAATATAACGAACGCAATAGCACGTAAACACACATTAGTATCCTTCCTGTTAGAAACTCCAGAAGTACCGTTGTTGGAGATGAACTTCCAATAGAGCCCTAAATGACTTCATCCGGTTTATGTATCACTGTCTGTTTATTCCCAAAATTATAAATATTAATAAATGGAAAAGCTGGGGGTCGCTATAATCAGATATATTTTCTTTTCTTTGACGAAGAACTCGTCAAAGTGCATATTTTTATTTAGGATGATTGTTGCGTCACACACTGTCGACTGTGTGTCAGTAAATCTATGAGCATTTTTCATATTATAAATATAATTTAAATTAATGTGCTTTTAGGAGTAGCTGATCTCTTATCAGCTGGTTCTTATCCTGAATGGCGTTCTCTCGTAGTTGTTGCAATGAGGTTGTAGAGCGGGGGCTGAGTGAAACTGGTGGTTTATCAAAGCGAGACCCCCCCTCCCTCTAGCGAATCGGGTTGGAGTGGTGGTGGGGGGGGACTATTTTTAGCGAGGCTGCTCCGGTCTCGCGGCGTGGAGGGGGCGTAGCCTTGGCTTGCGCAAACTCTCCAGGCCTGGGGACCAGCTGTGCTAGCGTCAGCTGGAACTGCGCGGCAAAACAGGGGGGCCACTTCCAGGGAGCCTGTCTTCCCGCCATTTTACCTGTTTGGTTCGCCTCCTACTCGCTTGGCACCGCCACCTCTTTACTTTCTCTCTCATCGCCCTGAAATTAATCACATCTGTGGATTGATTTTATACTTGCATTATTATAGGCTTATTACTTATGGTGCAATGAGCTTTTTTCCCCAGCAGTAGCTTGAGTACATGTATGGTAAAATTTGTATTATGTAATATTTTTTTCTTACAACACACTGACACGAAGATATTTAAGAATGTAGCTAGAAAGATTGGTTGTCTTCACTGTCCTTTCTTTATAAAATATAGAAACAAAATTCGGTATTTAAGATTTCTTTAGAAATTCGTTAATAGTATTTATTGAGATTGGTTGCAATTGGATGAGAGATGAGGGGAGGGAGGTGTAAAAAGATGATTGATAACTCCTTGATATCAGTCATACTAGTGTTATAAAAATATATTTAGAAGACATAATATTTTTACAAAAAATTAAATAATTTAAAAAACCGTCTGGCAGAAGCTGCATAAGATTATGCAACTAAACTAATATGTTCAGATAAACAGATTTGCCATTTTTTATTCAAGATGTTAATAATAAGTAAATAACTTATTTGATCTGAGCAGAGAAAAATCGAAGCAGACTATGGGCCTGTGATTTTCTTGTAGGGTTTTACTCCCATATTTAAGATATCACTGAAAACTGACGAATGGTGTGGGGGGGGGGGGGGTGCATTGGCTTCACACCCAAGGCGACGTCAGCGTGACACCGGTCCTCCCTCAGAAGGGATTACACACTAACTTCCCGGTAGCACACTAGCGTCTCACCTGTAGCACCACCTGGTAGGGAACTTCAGAACTAATAGCTCAGTAAAGAATATGGTGGACCAATATTCGAACCAGAATCCTAAGCGTTCGGGTGAACCATCAAGGTCGCTCCAAATAAATATATATAAGACTGTGGACATTATTATATTTAGTAATATATTAACAATATAGTTTATTATGAACTATATAATTATAACTCAGAATATTGTCTATCATGATTAGTATTCTTTGCTAAAACTTTGTTAAGCCTATCAAGTAGTTTTCAATAAGCCCTACTCTTAGTCATTACTTTTTATTGATTATAATGTAAATTAAGTTTATGTTAAGTGCCATAAAGTTGAGTTCAAGAAACAAATGTCTGCTCTAAATAATGTTTCTTCCCTAACTTCCGGTTTGAAAAAAAAAACAAAAAAAAACACATCAATTTTAATGACATTATTTTCCTGATCCCTCTGATTTTTTCTGATTAGAATAATTTATTAAATTACATATTCAATATTTTGCAACTAATCAATCCCGTTTACATAAAATTTATCATTGAGCGTTCTTTACAATTGAGGGTTTTAGGTAAACCACTGATTTTACTCAATATCACCTAGAACATTTAACATTTAGTTCAATTTTAGCATTTTCTTTTTGTGAAAATGTAAAAAATAAAGCAGTTCGTTAAAGGAGTAAACTATAGGTGGCTGATACTCAATTTAAGCTTTCATAGGCATTCCGCTTTCGTTCCAGAGCTCTCATCACAAGACTTTGGGTGCTAAGGCATGCACTTAACAATTCCTCCAAGACCAGCTCGTTTTGGTACGTAGTGGCACAATCAGTCAGTCATCTTAAGAGCAATTTGTTCACTTATATCAAATCTCCAGAGTATTGCTGAAATTTACTTGTATTTCTTACAAGGTTTATTTTTTAAACCAGATATTGCTTGCCATGTTATGAATAAGAGAAAATTGTATACCAAATATAACCAATTTTTTTCCGACATTGTTAGCATATCGACTTTTTTTTTCTGATTTAATTTATTCTTATTCTAAGCTGTTTGCTATAAGAGGTTATATTGTTTGCCAGAAAAAAACGTCCAGAGAGAGTACTCGACAGTCACTGGCGCCCCCGACTCAAAGGAAGATGATCGGCAGGCGCAGCAATATCTGTCTGCCGTACATGAGAAAGCCGTTTTCCTGAAGCTTGAACTCTTGGGATTCTATCAGTTCTGCAGATGACATTTGACCGAACAGTTTTGCTAGTCTAAGTTTTCATAAATGAAAGGGAAAGGGGGTTGGTTGATTGGGTGAGGAAGAGGCGGAAGGTGGGTTAGGGCTAACATCTGTTTCCGGGGTCTCCTCCATCTCCATCGCCCTTCATCACACTCTCTCACCCCCCCCCCCCCTCTCTCTTTCTCTATCTATCTCTCTCTCTCTCACTCACTCTCTATTCCTCTCCCTCTCCCCATCCCCTCTTCCTCCCTTCCTCTCTCTTTCCAAATTTTTGTCTCTCTCTGAACACCCCTTACCCCTCATCTGATTCTAACAAAATATATTTAATTAATAGGCTTGCTATGAAGTAAATAAATATCTAATTTGATTTTGAATTCAATAATCAGAGGTTTTAATAATCATTCACCCAACTCTCGAATTTAAATTCTTAAATATCTTTCTGAACAAGTGAAATTTTATGTTCAACATGGTGCCTGTTCTTTACCACTAGGTGAATGAGTCACATTTTTCATTAAAAATGTTGAACTTTTTTCTTACATATACCTGAAAGACTTGTATTAAGGAATTACAGAATGATATTTTGTTACTGTATGGAGGGGGATTTGGGAGAATTTCAGCCTTACTGGGTATATAAATATTATTTAATTTGTGGTATTTAATCCCACGTAAATTTAGAGAATTTTTAGTGCAAGGGAACAGAATAAAAAATCTAACTGTCCCAGCCAGGATTCGAACCTGGATCCCCTGCTATCCGGGCCGGTGCATTAGCCACTTATGCTACCGGAACAGGTCAGATAAGTTATTAAATTCCCCGCACTAGTGTCGAGAGTCCAACCTCCGAGGCCGACGAATNATAAACAACAAAAAGAATATTGAATATAAACACTCAAAACAACCATATTGATAGCTATACTCAGTAAGAGAATTTTTAGTGCAAGGGAACAGAATAAAAAATCTAACTGTCCCAGCCAGGATCCTGGCTGGGACAGTTAGATTTTTTATTCTGTTCCCTTGCACTAAAAATTCTCTTACTGAGTATAGCTATCAATATGGTTGTTTTGAGTGTTTATATTCAATATTCTTTTTGTTGTTTATATTTTTTCTAATTTTCTTCTTCTCATCAATCAATTAATTTCAATAAAATCAATTTAATTTACAGGCAGCAATTCTGCAACAAACTGCTGAGTACATCTATCAGTTGGAACAAGAAAAGACAAGATTACTTTCTCAAAACTGCCATCTTAAACGTCTTCTTAATCAACATGAAGGCGAAGCAACGTCAACTAAAAAGAGAAAGACAGAAGGTAATTTATTTTCATTAGAATTGAAGATTTTTCGAATCTGGTTAACCTCCCATACTTTTTCAAATAGAATCATAATGAAATTTCAAAAATTTATTCATCTATTTTTTTTTAAAGATAATCTTGATATCTTTGATTAAGTACTAAAAAAAAAAAAAAATTTGGATTACATTCAATGTACTTTCAACATTATTACCTGGAATTTCGATACTTTTGTTAAAGAAAAGAAAATGTTAATGTTAATAAAGTTAAAAAAAAAAAAGTACTGGAAAAGGATCATTCTGTTAACGTTTTAATAAAAGTTACATATAACTAATTACAATATCATTAAATTAAATGAGAAATTAAACACATATGGTACACTCACATATATATAGGAGTTAATAACCCAATTCCTTTTTATTTTCTTAGACATGGGCTACTAGTTTTTTTCTAAAAAATTAAAAATATTCCTTGTTTTTATTTTTGATTGTAAAATTCTTAATGAATTCTATTCTCCCAATTACCTCATTTACATTTGGATAACTCTTCATCAAGATTGCGAGTGACTTTTGATTTCTTATAAGTTATAATTAGTTTTAAGTTATTATTTAGTAAGGCAAGACTTAGTTTTTGTTTTTTTACTACAAAATAAATCAATTTAAAAAACTTATACTACACTCTTTGAAATAAGTAGCCAAAATTCAGAGAAATAAAATTTTCTACACAACAAAACTTTCAATTGATAATCTTAAAATAATTCATTGATGGGGCTATAGATTACAGAACTCATGCCCTAGAATTACCCAAGTTAGTGTATCCTATTTTGAATATCATAACTTAAGTTTATTTAACTAATACTTATCAAAAAGATCATCCTCATTATAGTTTATTTTAAATTTCATCCTGCAGGAGCTGCATATTCTAAGCAGATTTCCAAAGTTTCATTTATGATGGATAAATTATAAGTATAATTAATAAAATAAATCTTAGTTTTTCTCTTAACTCCCCCCCTCTTCCTCTTATCTAATCTCAAACAAAAATAAATAACTGTAAAAGTCAGCAATGAAAAGCCTAAATACGGAATTTGATTTTATATTTTAAAAATTGGAGATCCCACCCAACATGTGAATTTAAAGTTCTAGATATTTTTCTTAATGTGCCTTTTTTTATTTTATTATAAATGTATAAAATTATATTGAACATCTGTTTGATCTTAAACATTTTTTCTTAAGACAAATAATAATAAAATACTCCAAAATAATTACCCAATAATTTTGGAGTATTTTATTTTTCTGATCCTGGCCGAAACCCTCACTAATTTCTCCAACATAATACTAGATGGCCAACTGACCTCCAACCATGCAAATAATAAAGATATTGAGATTTGACATTTTGTCATCCTCTAAGGCCCCTCTCTCGATTTCAATCATTGATATACTCATCCAATTTCAAATTATTCAAAGGAAGCTTAAGTACTGAATTTGATCTAATTATTTTTTAAATTGTAGTCACTAGAGCACATACAGACAAAGAAATATGTATGTATGTATGTATAAACAATTAATGAGAGGGAATAGAATAAAAAAATCTAACTGTCCCAGCCAGGAAACAGGACAGTTAGATTTTTTATTCTATTCCCTCTTATTAATTGTTTAAAATTTGCGTGGGATAAAAAACCACAACCAAATAAAATATGTATGTATGTATGTTTATACTTCTTTAATATTGAATCAGTAAAGATGTGTTAATATTTTTCAACAATTGTGCCATGTATCAAGATAAATTGCTTGATTTACCCATAAGAAGTCAGCTTAAATTAATGTTAAGGGTTTTTAATTTTTACCAGACTTCTTGTAAAAATATAAAGCTATTCAGATCTTTAACGCGACTTTTGAAAATTTGCAATAGGTCTTCACCTATTCTACATAGGAGAAGCTATAAATTAATATGAACTGTATTTGCCTATTCACACATTTTTATATGTGTGTTTGTGTTTGTGTCTAAACACACTGTGCAATTTTTAAGAACTTCGGTATTGAAGGTTATTTTTGCAAACCTTTAGATGAGTCAATTGAAATTGGCATTCACTTGAAATTGTTTGAAGGGATGAAGTAGGTCTAAATTGAGAACTTTTTGAAAAAAAATTGTCTTTATGTTCGTTATTGTTAGATGTAGTAAAATTTATAGAAAATAGAATATAATTTTCTAACTTTCTATTCTGTAACATAATTACAACAAATACATATTAATAAAATATTTAGACTCCCTTATTTTTGAAATAAAGAAACCAAATTCAGTGTTAAACCTTTCATTTAATTTATTTTTGGAGGAAATAGGAGGGGGTGGCTTAGAAAAATGTGAATATTTATAATGGTTATTATCATTGCTGTTATTTGAAATAAAAAATAAATTTGAGTTTATAGGACCTAATAGGTATAAAATTTAATTTTTTTAAATTTGTTCGTTTAACATTTCTTTAATAAATGCTTTTTAAGGAAGAGATTTATAAATTTAACACTTGCATAGTGCTTTACCTACTTTTTCTTGCACTCTAGACTAAAACAAACCATATTAGTCTTCCTATTTAAGCTCTTTGTCCTTACTGTCTTGTAGGATAAATTTTTCATTTGCTCTTATATCTTAAACGATATGAGAGCTTTGACACGTATAGAGGTGTTATCAAGTATCTCAAGGAGACAAATGCTCATCACCATACTTACCAGCTCAAGGAAGAACATGCAGTCAGAGTTGTAATCTATAATCTACATCTAATCTACATCTACTCTCCCTGAGGACATTAAAGAGGAACTTACTGATCTTGGTTTTCAGGTCAGAAATGCATACAACCTTATTTTAAACCAGCCTGGCATAGATGCACCTGTAAAGATCCCACTGCCATTGATCTTGAGCCCACAAGAAATGTGGAAGAGATATTTAATATCTCAACACTCAGCCATTGCAAAATATGGGTACAGAAGTCCCATCCTCGCAGGGACATTGGTCAGTGCCATAAATGTCATCAGTAAATGCCACCCTAAGAGTTACTGTGCACATGAAGTCAGGTGTGTCAAGTGTGCAGGTGCACACTTCAGTGGACGCCTAGTGGACAGTTAGAATTCTCGCAGTATACAGCACGTCTATGCTTATTTACCAGTCTATGCTTATCTACTTTTTTACCAGGAGAACCATCCCACCATTTATAAGGGTTGCCAGATCTACAAAGATCTAAAGCAACTCAGTCAACCCTTACAAAAAGCTCAGTGCCTTCAGTTTGAAGACCTCTACCACCCCCTGTAAAAAAAAGTGTACTCAGGATTATCTTATTCTTAGGCGACTAAGGCGACCCAGTCAATCTAAGAGCAGCCTTTTTCACTACGCCAGCCTCCCAGGAGGGAGCGACCACCACCTCTCATGTTCCTTCTCCACCACCAGCATTTAATGACCTCCAAGCCATGCTTCAGTCCTTCTTCTCCTAATTCCATGCCCTCTTCACTCTTCTTATAACCCCCCTGACAATGAATCCACTCTTTCCGACCTCATTTTCCATTCTCCTTTGTATTCAAACACAAACAAATGAACTGAAACTGACTCTAGAAGGTAAATATATAGACGTACTTTTACTCGCTAAACACCACTAACAAAGAATAAAAAGTTCAAATACCAGGATTCAATACATGCCGAACTGATCACTGACGGACGTGCTCATAGCAGAACTGTACTCCTCATTCACACTTCCCATAGTCATTATGAAGTACTGAGAGATCATTATGATGGCTTAAGAGTCAAGCTAAGGCCATGTTCCAGCAGCACCAGCATCCTACTGATCTGAGGAAGTTTAATCAACTATCTCATCTCATAAATGAAAACTAGGTGTTTTACAAAATAAGGCTTTTAATGCCTACTTGCCAAGCCTCTCTGTGGCAGACAAATCCCTTTGGTTTTGGTCTGCCCCTCAGAATTTTAAAATTTTTTGTGCCTTCCATCCCTTTGCATCAAGGAGATGGTTCCTGGGCCTCTTCCAATTATGACAAGGCCCAGATGTTTGCTCAGCACCTCAAGCAAACTTCCATATCACTATAATCCATATGTCATATCCCTGTCGTCGGACTCCAATCCTAACAGCCCTCCCCGACGACTAAATGAAGATGGTCTCGCATTCTCTTGAGCCTTGATGCCTAAATTTATTGGGAGTGGGGTCGATGGACCCCTTCTCCTTGCAAAATAAAACATTTTATTTTCTTATTTATTTATTTATTTTTGTATATATTTTGCATATTATTAAGCTATCAAATTACAAGCTGTTTTATAAGCAGAAAGTAATAAATAAGATTNATTTTATTTTTCATTTATTTTAATCTGTTTTGAATTTGTTCAAGAACTTATATAATTGTAAATATATAAATACATATAAATATTTTTTTTATGAGTGATTGTGGCAAGTATGTTGGACACCTTAGCTTAATTGTGTATATGTATTAGCTATTACCTTAGAAGTAGAAAATTAATATAATTAGTAGGCAATTTTATGAATATACTGATTTTCTTAATTATATGCAGAAATAATTTATAGTAAGTATCAATAGATATGGTAAGCTCAGTGAGCCCAATGAGCAAAGGTAAATAAGAATAAAATAAAAAACAGGGGGGGGGGGAGAAGTATTTTTTATATGAGTGTGTGTGTAATTTGTTTATAATCGCAAATCGTAAATTTACATTAAATACCATTTTATTTGAATGCTATACCCTTTTTAGGCTCTCTTTATTTTTATTTAAGTACTGTCAATGAGTTATTGTAATCAATAGGCATAGACATGTTTCGACAAAAACTTATGATATAAAAAGTGAATGAAACTTGACTCTCTAGATTTCAGAGATAATGAGTAAGCATAATTTTTTAGAAAATCTTTTTTTTTTTTTTTTTTTTTTTTTTTTTTTTTTTTTTTTTTTTNTTTAATTTTTTTTTTTACTACAGTTCGATCTGTTGTTTTGTTATGTTGGGTTGGTATTGTTTTAATTTTTGTTCAGCTCAATTTTAAATAGATCTCTGCCTTTTCTCTGAGCATTAAATTTAGTGAAATGTATTGGCACTTGGAAAATTTCTATACATTAGAAAAATTGTTTAAATTGGTTATAAAATATGTATCTTTAAACATTTTAAATTTATTTTTTTTCTCATGTTTTGCTGACTATTAAGAATGTTGTTAATCTCCTAGTGGCTGGAATGTTGCTTGTAGCAATCATGTTATTTTTGTGTTCCTTTTTAGGTTTGGTGGTCTCAGTCCCTAATCCCATTACTGAGTCAAGTGAGGAGCCAGGAGATCTTGTGCCCATCGCCCCTCAGTCAGCAGTTATATCAAGTAGGGAAATTGATAAATCAAACATTTTTTCTTCCTTTTCTTGCCTGCAATATTTTCTCTCTGTCTCAATGCTTCATCAGAGATTACTTTTGAAAAAAAAAAATATATGTATTATAGATATCCTTATATTGTCCGTCCTCCATTCCTCACATTATCTATTGTTTCCTATTTCATGTAAGAATTTTGTGTCGATGTTCCTCATCCTTCCTCTAATATCTCACCTCTGTTTTAATGATCGCAAGATCTATATTTTTGTAAGGATCTCTAAGAATATCAGAGCTTGAAACCACAATGTACTTTCTTTATGGTTTTATATAATTTTATCACATTTTATTTAATTCATGCTGAATTCTATTAGATAGGTTTTATTTTTACACTGTATTAATGATTATTATTAAAATGCTATTATCCTTAGTTATAAGTCATAAATAAAATTCAATTCAATATCAACAAATTGATCAAAAAATCCGGGAACTTGGTCTTTCTTGATTTGGGATTAATTTAAAAAAAAATTGTATATATATTCATAAACATTTAGAAAAGATAAGAATTTATTTAATTTCTTACTCTCTCAGTCTTCCTAAGTTTGTTTTTTTTCTTTTTAAGACTTCTTAGGAGGTAGATTTCCATGTTTCTATTGTCCCATTACTTCTTAATCTTTTTAATGATTAGAACAATTAATAGAATATTTTTTAGAGTTTTGGATGATTAAATAAAGGGGGAAGTATAATAAAATATTCAACAAAGAATTTTTTCCCATTTATTGACTATTAAATAAATTTCAAAGGAAAATAAAATATTGAGATTATTTATAATATTTTTTTTTTCATCATGAGTAATCATCATTTTATTTTTTGAACTTAAAAATATCTATATTCACCTAACATAAGTAAATAGTATGTATTATTTATTTATTGTGTGGCTTCTACCATATATATCTTGCCAGCTTACAAATTTTATTAATGCATAATTAAGTTTTTCTATTTATATTTATTTATCTTCTTTTAATTTCCAGATTTCATGTAAGTAAATTTTTTTTTTTTTTCTGTTTCAGAAGTTGAGTTGGATCCAGCTACCCCCACAAATGACCTCATAGATGTCAGAGTTCAGTTGGATCGGGAGAGGCGACTCCGAATGATTCTTGAGGAACAAGTGCGTTCTCTTGAATCTCAGCTCTATCCTGAAAGAATTAGGGAAATAACACAACAAGTTCAACTTCAGTACAGTGGCCAGCAACATGAAGTTAGTACTTCTTGGTATCGTAAAAAATTTAAAGTTCCCGTATTTGACCCTTAAATACTGTAAACTAAATTTGGAAAAAGAAGAAAATTATTCCTCTTTTGTACTGCAAGTTAATTTGCTTTTAACAAGTTGGGAGAGAAGGCACCAATTCTTAGCAGTTTACAGCATTGATGATCCTAATATCAGATCTTATACCTGTTACAAAATTAATAATTTCTGTGATTTTTAAAAATGTATTAACAATAGACATGACCATGAAAGTAAAATAATAATAAAATTATGTATAACAATTAGTCCTATAGTAATATTAAAATGTTAATATCATTTAAAAAGAATATAACAATAAATTATCTAATTGTATTAACAAATATATAAGACTAGAACTGTTCAATAAATTTTTTAAAAAATAGTCAATTAAAATGAAGAGGGATATTAAGAAAAGGAAAATTAATAAAATACTGGGAAAAAGTCAAAGAGAATACCTACACTTGTCTTACTGCACAAGAGGGTTTTTAAAAATGAGGGGAAGTTTTCTTATTTGTATATTAACAGATGGAGCATTCCAATATCCAGTTAATCTTGTAATAGGTATCAGCTCTGATGATGGGATTATTGATTCTGAAAGTTTCTTAGCTAATATAAACTAGAAAGTGTGAGGTTTGTATCTTTTCTCTCTCTTTATTAGGGAAATTATTGTCATTATAAATTGTTATTTAATTAACCAAAAAATATTTAAAAAAAAGTAAAACTGATCTTATTCAACTTTCCTATGATTTTCAAGAATTGATTAGAAGTTGAATTAACCAAAAAATAAATTGTTTTTCGATCTTGAAAATTCTGATGAATTTTTAGAGAAAGTTTTAAGAATTCACTTAAACACCACTATTCATGTAAAAAATATAAAATATTTTTCATCAATAATTTTTATCAACATTTAATATGCAAACAAATTCAACCACAAATATTCATAACATTTTAAATCTTAATTTAATTTTACTGACTCAGTACGAATATAATAAAGTTTTACCTTGAGCAGGTCTTGTTTTCATGTAATATGTTGGCCATCTCTTCTCTTTAATGGTGTGGGCAGGGAGGGATAGGCTAAAAANCTTCCATGAATATTTATTTTACGACAACATGTAAAAAATTCAATGCCATTCCATACTATATACAATATATATATATATATATAAAGAAGAAAAACGCTTAAAGGGACTTATTTAAATTTAGAACTTTTGATTCTTCTATAAATTGTTTTATCTTCTTAATATGTTATGACTTTATATTTGAAAAAGGCTTCAGATTAGTAGGCTCTTATATTTTAGACATTTGTGGTCTATTAATTTCCATGCTGAGTTAAGTCATTCTTTTGTGGGAGGAAATAATTATTCCAATAATAATCCTTTTTATTTATGGTAAATATGGTTTTTTCAAAGCCTATCATCTCATATTTGTAAAAATTAATATTTAAATTTTGTTTTTCTTTTCAAATGTATATATATATATAGGTTATTCAATGTTGTACCAATTGAAAGTTTGAATTTAGATAAATGATAAATGTGTGCTGTTTTAGGGAGATGAAAATAGCAGTGGCGCCGTAATAACACCGATGAGGCGAGAGGTCCTGAGCAGCACTGCTGAAACAGTCGCAGCAGTTGCCAATCTCCAAGTGGTCTCAGGATCGGCCCTTCAACCAGTTGCTCACACTGAAACTGTCATAGCGACTGTCACTGGCTCCCCACCCAGCTCACCCCGCCTCCCCACTATCCTAGAGGCAGCTATTAAAGCTGAACCCAAAGTTGAAGTTGAGCGTCTACCTTCTCCTCACTCCATTTCACATGACGATCGAATGTCACAAGCCAGGTTAGTTATGTTATAATTACTTTTAAAAAATTGTAATATTTAACTATTTGATTATTCATTAGAATTCTGAAATTTATTGTTGTAGTATAGCACACTATTACGTTATTTTAGACAGCGAAAATTGGCTGTCTTGAACCTTTAGTTTGAAGCCCTTAAATTTAAAGGTGCTTTTTATTGAAACGTGTCATGTATTGACTAAATTTCGATTCCCTATAAAATATAACTCTTTACATAAGTGTGTTAAATAGTGTATTTTTTGAAAAAGTAAGTTAAGCAAGAATAGTTAACTAAGAAGATTTCCCATATTTTCGTAAAGGTGGTTATAAATAAGAGCAAATGACTAATTAAAATTATCTTTTACCATAAAAAAAGCAATAAGAGTAAAGGGTAAAATTTTATAATTGTTAAGGTTGGCTCTATACTGTCTGGGAGAGGAGGCTAGAAGTTTAAAGTAGTGATCTCCATAAGATTCATAGTTTTATTCTTAAATATATTTGTTCATATGACTTTCTCATACAAATTATATAAATAATAAACATTAGAAAAATAAACTTTCTCCCTATTATGTTAAATTTTTACTATGGCACTAAGGTTAAAAATGATATTGAGGATTATTCCATTTAGTCTTCCCCTGACCCCAACTCCCTTTCCACTATCAGATTTCAGTCAAAAATTAATTCATTCAGTGGTTTGATGTAGAAAGTCTTAATTCGGAATTAATGTCTTTATTTTAAAAATTAAAAGGATCACCCTAAATTGCATTCTTTAATATTTACCTTAATTAATGTTTTTTTGTGAAAATGATGTTGAATATAAATTTAAGAAAATAACTTTTTATCATTTTTTGTGGCTCTAACAATAACAAATTTATTGGCAATTTTTCAAAATATATTTAGTCTCTCTCTAAACCCCCTCTTACTTGATTTCACTAATTAATGAGCTCATCCAATAGGTTACAAAAAGAAGATTACAAACTAAATTTGATTTATTTTAATTTTGGGTGCAAAACCTCCTACTGATATACAAGCTTTTTCTTCCTTAAGAATATTAAATTATTATTATTATTTTTATAATCTAACAAATTAATTAGTTAATTGTGTAATAATTATATGTCATCATTTTAATTAATGATTTATAGAATTACTTCGCAATTGTAGCCCTGTAATTTAAAAACAAACAACTAAAAGAGTGCTAAGTAAAGTGTGATCTGTATAAATGGTAGTGACATCTTTAAATTTTCTATTCATATAACTATATTCTAGTATAGTAAACTATTCGTATTAGTTACTTGGTCTTAACCTATTTATGTCTTTACCTAGCATATGTTCTTTTTACAATTAAAATTCTATTGTCTTCTATAGGGTTTACTTGGCATCAACATCTCGTCAAAACCTTGAGACAATAGTCGAAGCAATTCGGCACCTTGAGGGGGACAGCCTATTTGGTGATGGTGTGGATGGAGGTGGTGGTAGTGGGACTGAAGGAGCCCCTCAGGAAGCACCTCTTGCACTAACTAAGCACAACTCTCCTGAGAAAGCCCAACACCTAATCAAAGTCAAGATGAACCAATATCTCCAGTTTCATCAGCAACAGAGGCCCGGGGTTATAGTAGTCAAACAGCATACGTGATCATCTCAACCTTAGGCACCTGCCAACATTAACTTTAAAACCCTCCCTGGACACCTTTCACTCTATTTTCTAGTATATTATCTAATTGCATAGTTTTGTGAAAATGTGTATGTATAATTTTGTTGTTTAAATATGAGATTTAAAGGCTTGCAATTGAATTATGCATAAAATGATGTTTAAAACAATATCACGCACATAATCCTTACCTTGCAGCTTATTTTGAAAAGCAGGTATTTAGTGGACATCTATTTTCCTTAAATTTTTAATATTATATTTAAAACTCTATTAAGTGGTAATAGCTTGTTCTTAATTTCTATATTCCTTAAAGGCATAAAATGAAATAATTGAGTGTAAATTGTGTTAATAATTTTTATTATGAATGTCCCATTTTTCGGATTCCTTTGTGAGGGTTGCTATAATGTTAACCATTGTAAATTATTAAATAAATATATTGATTACAGACTTTTAAAGTTATAATTATTTAGTTAAATTGTTTATGTTTTATGAATGATGTTTATATGAAGTGAAACTTCTTAGGTTTATATTAGATAGATGTACACTAAGAAAATAAGGATTGTTTTCTAAATTAATCTTGTTACATAATGTAAATTGAAATTAGCTAAAATATGGTTCTCACTTTAAATATTAGTCAAGTAAATAAATTTAGTCTCGATTGACTTTATTGCACTCGAATTTTCTTGGGTGAATACAAAATATTTATAAATAGATTAGTTCTACGTGGGAAGCTTTAAAAAAAAAAATATATATATATATAATCACATCTTANTATATATATATAATAAATAAAAATAAAGAAAAGAAAAATCTCTTGATTTTCCATTGTATATACCTTCTCCAGATGAATGTGAAAATGTGAAGTGTGGGGAGGGATGTTTTTGGTGTAGTGGGCTGATACCTTGCAACTAATCAGTATGTCATAAGAGCACCTGATTGAAATGCTAGGTTCGTCTGAACTACCTATCTTGTGAATTGGTGAGCTTTGGTTGTTTTCCAATCTTTGATCACCATAAATTCCAAGACTTTTTGCATTTGTAGGTAATTTTTTGTCTTTTCAATTGATTTGGCATTATTGTGTTGTTATTTGTTAAAGCGATTTTACTTTTCGCTCACTTGACTTGTTATTTAACATCAGACTGTTGCATAAAGACTTCTTTGTGTTATACTTTTATTCTTATTATTAATTTTTTTTTTTTTTAATTTTGATATTTGAAAGAGGCTATCATGGTTAATAAAGATTCATTTGAACTGAAGTTAGTAAGCTTTACTGTTTTATTATATATTACCTACAGTTCAACTGAAGGTCTAAACTCATTCCTTTTTAGTTCACATTTAATTGTGCTAAATAATATGTTGCTTGCATATTTCACTTATTCAATATTACTTTCAATATATCATACATTTATTTATTTTATTTTTCATTTATTTTAATCTGTTTTGAATTTGTTCAAGAACTTATATAATTGTAAATATATAAATACATATAAATATTTTTTTTATGAGTGATTGTGGCAAGTATGTTGGACACCTTAGCTTAATTGTGTATATGTATACGTATATTTAAATTTAGTAGTTTATAGATTAGCAATTTGAACAAAAAGTGATGCGAAGCTGTAGTGAATTTTGTGCTAGTAAATAGCAAACAGTAATTTTTTCTTGCAAATTTTTTTTTAATAAACCTTCAGTTTGATTTGAAACTTATAATGCACATCTTTAAAAAAACAACAAAAAGGAAATGTGCTATTTAAGCAAAACCTTTTAACTTGTAATGAAGAATTATTTAATTATTTTTACTCAAACTTTAACACTTATATTTTGAAGTGGATATGATTATGCTCACCTTGGTAATGCTTGAGTAAACCAATCAGTTATTGAATACTGTTAATTGTAAGAAATAAAATTAGAATTGTGTTAAGTTGTAAGTTAATAAGAAGAAATTTGGCAGTATAGTTGTGATTTCAATATTGTAGGGTCTCTCCTTAACAAGGTTGTATGTTTGTAATTATTAATCAAGAAAATAAGGAGTTTCATTGTGTGTGTGTCTACATACATACACATATATATATATATAAACATTAGAAAAATAAACTTTCTCCCTATTATGTTAAATTTTTACTATGGCACTAAGGTTAAAAATGATATTGAGGATTATTCCATTTAGTCTTCCCCTGACCCCAACTCCCTTTCCACTATCAGATTTCAGTCAAAAATTANATATATATTATTTACTCTATCGTCTTTAGATATTCTCAAATAACTTTAGATTCCAGATCTCTATTCAATTTATTTTGTATCTGTACAATGACATCCTTTTTTTAAAGTTAGCACTCAAAATTTTATTTCCACAATAATACCATTTATAAAGCTATCCTTCCCACCATTATTATTTAATTAATTATTCACTAGTGGTCTATATCTCTAAGTTGTTCAAGAATTTTGTCTATTGCCTCTGTTAATTCCTTTAACTCAATCTACATATGATTGATTCCCCCACTTTCAATCAATTTCTCATATTAAAATCTGTTACTGGAAAGTAATACAATTTTTAAATCTTCTATTAATTCTTGTGCATATTTAAAATATTTTTTTTTTTTTGTATACATAAAATGAATTTATTAGTAGATATTAATTAAAGCAATAAAGTGATTTAAAAAATAGTATTGCCTATTTATGTAATAATATTTTAGTCATTAGTTGGTATGTGAATTCTCAGAACTCAGCCATGAGGCTGTCCCTTGGAAAAAGTAGAATATCTATCCCCAAGATTTTACTATTTCTTTGAAGTAACTTTGTGACGTGATCGACATTCACTTTATGGTTTGAGTTGGCTAATATCTCATTACATGCCCAAATGGGATGGATCTATGTTATTGAATTTTAATGCTTTTTATTTACCTTAAATGAGCACTTAAGAATTATTAGAAACAAAAAAAAAATTAAAGCAATATCCAGAATAATTATATAATTAATCACTCCTTGAAAATATTCAAGTATGCAGTATACCAGTCAGTTACACCCTTTCAACCATGCATCAATCAGTGAAAACTCTTTAGACTCTTTAAACTCATTTTAAAGACTATTTAATGAATAAATATTAATTTGGTTGTTGTTTATTATCCCAAGTAAATTTTAAACAATTAACAAGAGGGAATAAAATACAATTTTTTATTATATTCCCCCTCATTAATTGTTTTACTATTTAATGAAGTTTTCCAATTAAGTGGTTAGAAAAAGTAAACTTTCACTTATAACAACACACACTGCATTGTGTGTGTGTGCACATACATACATACTATAAACTTGTATTTACCATTTCATCTTCCGGGTTGGGCCGAGTCAAATTGTTCTTATTTGGGAGAGGGGGATTTTATTAATCCTATAAATAAAGGCATTATTCAAATTTAACTACTATTTTAAAATATAAATTTCTCTATATGTTTACCTTAATTCTCATTATCAGAGATAGATCAGTTGCTAATTTCCTTTAAATAAGTTGCAATACTTCAAAACAAAAAAAAGTTAGTGATATTTGGCCTTACAGGAATGTCATATTGTTGTACTGGTGAGGAACTTATATTACTACCTAGAGTAATAATGCTCTGTTAGTTTTATTAGCATTTTAATCACCCAGCAAATATAAATTTATTTAACTTAATATGTATGTTTGCCTTTTGCTAAAATATTGTCAGTCCTTACCTATGCGTTAAGCATTTCTGCTTTTGTGTGTGATAAATAAAATATTAGTGGGATGATAAAAGATATTAGTTATTGCTTGTTCATTTTATTTTATCATTAAATTAATTAGTATATAAGTAATAAATTATTTAATAATTCCTCCTATTTTGTTATAATTTTAATAATGAATTAAATATAATAGTGGGTGGTAATCCAGGCTGGAATAAAAAAACAAACAAAAAAGCTATGTACATTCATTTCCATTTATATTTATTTTATCTTGATAAGTACATCATTACTTTGTCAGAAAGCAGTCTTATATATAAATAAAAAGAGAGAGAGAGTCTTGTGAAAAGAAATTCACAAGAATTGTGACAGTTAGTTTTTGATACTCCCTGCCACGATCATCAGCCCTGAAGATTGGCTTGCCTTGCAAAATGAAAAATTGGAGTTAATAATGAATAAATTCTTGTGAATATATTCATACAAGACTTATTCCTTTCTAAACAAACATAAAATATTTATGTATTCATACACCACATGGGTCAATTGTCCTCCCTCCTTTCCATCTTCAATTCATTATAATAAAATAAATATACTTTCAAAATTCAGGTAATAATATTAATAGTTTAAATATTTTATAAAAGAGTATGGCTTCTTTGTAGTGCTTTTTCTTCCATTAATTTTTATTTTTGAACCTGAATGTGTGGTAAAATGAAATTTGGATATTTTTTCTTATTATTA
>KZ807216.1:159076-173547 GCA_000696205.2 Oncopeltus fasciatus | reverse complement strand
ATATATATTTTTTTTTAAAGAATTTAAAACAGCTAAGAGTTGGTATATCCATCAATAATATAAAATCTTTAGTTTTAACATTAGTGAGAGAAAAAGTATCTTGATAGAGAAATTAAAATAACTAATACTCAAACAACAGTTAATTGGAAACTGATTGTATTTAACAACTACATATTGTTCTCCACAAATTTAAAAAAATAAAAATTAATAAATGAAAAGTATTCTTAATATAGAATGAATTGTTGACCATCAAGTTCTATGAAAAGAGGATTGTCGGGAACTTGACTTGAACTTGATGGTACTTGAAGAATTAAAAACTAATTTGTAACCAAAAAAGTTTTTATTTTAGAGACACATAGGCTAAAGATTAAAGTGGGAAAAAATGAACAATTGGATATTATATATAAAGTAGGCTGCTTAAGACCCCTGCCCAGGGATTTATATTTGAATAATTATAAAATTGATAAAAGAAAGAGTGAAGAAATAAAGGAATGAAGCAAAAAATTAGACAAAAATCCTTATAAAATAGTCCTTATAGAATATGTAAATAGAAATGACAGAAAACATTTTAATTTAAGCAAACATAAAAAATGTATAGGAATATAATTGAGGACAAAAACAAAATTATGTAAGAACTATATTACCAGAAAAAAAATTCTCTAAATTTAAAAAAATATAAAAGTACCTTAATGAACACTTGGCAAATCTCATTGAAACAATATAAAAATCAAAAAAATTTTAAAAGGATCAAATTAATAACTTTTAATTAGTTTTTCTTATAAAGTATGCACTGCAAGTATTGAGTGATAAGAGATACAAGAGTGGGAGAGAGAGTGTAATGTTTAAGGGCAAAATTAGGTTGAAATATGTTTTTCAAAAAATATGTCATATTAATGATAAGCTAAAAACCATGCTTTGCTATGGAACATGCTTTAAACTTTAACCTAACTAAAGTTTAATATGATTATCTCTAATAATAAAACCTAGTTGGGATGCCATAAAAAAAATATAAAAAAATAATCAAACCTGAATAATTCTAAGATGATTTTAGTTGGGGTTCGGTCGAGGTAGATCCAAAAAAACACAAATTAAAAAAAATGTATTTTTTTTAATGAAGGATTATCTGCCAACGTTTCGGCTTACATTGTAAGCCATCTTCAGGGCTATCATGAAGATGAGAGAGGACGTCCTGTCCCTAAGTTCACATTTCCATGACTGAAAAATTTTTTGGATCTACCTCGACCGAACCCCAACTAAAATCATCTTAGAATAATATCTACGGTCAACAAACTCTCATTTTAAACCTGAATAATGTATTTACTAAATGATCCTTTGACTTGTCACATTTCCTGCCCCAATCTAAACTATTTGTCTCTATAAAACAATAAATATCTAATCAATATAAAAGGGTGGTGGCCTGATCACAAATGAAAAAATTGGGAATGGTAAAAGAATATATAAGCAGATAGAGGAGGAAATGGTAGAGATCAAAGGATGTACAGTACAGGTAGGTACAAAATAGGTTAATAATTAATTGCAAATAGTAATCTTAAGGACATTGCAAAACCTGATTATCAGTGATAAATAATTAAGTTAATTTGTATGAGTTAATGATAAGTTCTTCAAAACAAAGGCGGAAATTTTGGAGCATTATTTATTTTCTTCAATATTGAAATACATCCTCAATATTTCATAGTATAACATTTATAATTTTGGAACAAGGAGGTTTTAATTGGAAAAAAAAAATAATTGATATCAATATATGATACACCATAGCAAAATATAGTAATTTCAAAAGCTATACAATGGCCAAATCACCTAATAAGTACAATTTTAACAGCTTTGCATGTGCCTCATACAAAAATAATTGCCAAGCAAATTTGATATATATCAGTTCAATGGTCTTGATGTCTATTTACAACAAAAAATATTTGGAAGTAATTTTAATTTTTAAATAGAAGTAGAAATGGAAAAAAATTGTCTTGACAGTACTTCTAAACATTAACCATTCATTAAATGCCCTGAATATTGGAATGGTCATTAAACAGGTTAAAAACAAAATTTTGGTTTATAGGGACATCATAGCTTTACTGTGATGCTTTCAGACAGGTTTAGAACTAATACTAGGATCATTAAGCGTTATTTTAACTAACCTATTAAGTGTTGTTTTAATCAAGTCAGAAAATAATGGCTATTCAAATTGTTTTAGAATTAACTTACTCATTTCTTCTTTGTGTCGCATACTTATTTCCAAAAACCTCATCATTTCTTCAGTGACAACATACTCATCTTCGGAGACTTCTTCTTCAATGCTATCAGTTTGAGTTTCAGTAACAGAATTATTTGGTATATAATTATAATTTGATGCATGATAACGTTCCTGGAAGAAAAAAATATACTATTTACTAGTTCAATAAGTAAAAAGTCTATTGTATCTCAAAAGAGTCATTTAAAATAGTAAAAAAGTTGTAAGGAACAAGATAATAAGTTAATTTATTAATTCCAGAATAACAATTCGTAAAGGAGAAAGGAAAATACTAAAGAACATATACAGTGTGTGAGTGTGTGAGAGAGAGAGAGATTAATTCTAGTTAAAAAAAAAAAAAAAGGTTGGGTATATTTTTATGTTTCACATATTTCTCCCTCTTCTTCAAACAAGAAAAAAAAAAAAAATGACAGTGGCCAGAAAAATGCGTATGTTTCGGTCAACACTCAAAAGCCACAGTTTTCATTTTTACTTAATGAACTTTGGCATGCCACTTTAAAATGAAAAAGAAAGGCTAAGTTTAACTGGACAAAATCAGGCAAAAAAAAAAAAAAGAGAGAAGTTTTTTCATTGCAGTAGGCATAATATTTATTTGAGACTCATGAAACTCAACTCAGCTTTATTCATTAATAAAAGTATATTTTGAAAGAGTTGCATTAACTACACTTTGAGTTTTGAACCTGGGACATTTGGGTCAGGAGTCCAGTACCTTAACCACTCCTTTCCAGTACCACTCCACCTTTCACTCTTAATTACTAAATAGTAAGACAATTTAAAAATACCAGAGTATGAAGCTTTAAAATATTGAACTTTTAAAGCTTATACTTACCTCATAACTGGACAGGCTAGAACTAGGTTTACTGATATCTACTCCAGATAAATGGTGTGTACTCGTTATAAGAAATTTATTGTAATTTTTTTGCCAATTAAACACGTTCATATAATTTTTCCAATAACATTCTCCACTCATAATTGAAGAATATAGAAAATTGGTATTCTTAATATAAGATTTATTTTTCAACAATTGAGATCTATTCCACCTCAGCAATTTACGCCTTTTAGCTCGTTTTTTATTTTTTGTTTTCTTTCTTGAAAACCTGTGGTTGTGAAAACAATCCCGCACTTTGTTTGAGGTTGTTTTGCTCATCACAAATATTTATAAACTTAACCTTCCGATTATAGAAAAGTATACGTAGTCCAATGAGCTAGTCTTACATGTTAAATGTGCTCCTACCTCTACGCTATGAGTAAAGGCTAGATATTGAGTGAGGTACTACAGTATAAAGAAGAATCCCTAACGATTAATTTATTTCAATTCATTCACTCTTATTATGATTCAAAATAAAGTTATTAGGTTTAATTATAGAGCCCTGTATTTATAAATAATTTATTAATAATCCCATTTATATAGAGGGGCTAAAAAGAGTTCCCAACACACTCACACACACACACACACACAAAATCTCATTTGAAGTTATATATATATACACATATAAATTATAGTGTCAATCAGGTCGAAAATTCACGATTCCACAGTCCGCACTCCTGTCAATTTGATAGGTATCTGTCACTCACGTGATATGTAATGAAGAATTGCAGTTTTAAAAGGAAATATGAAAACAATTTAAATAATAAAAACTATGTTCTTCGTTAATTGCTTTTGGAAACCCTAAGAAAAAAAGTCTTATTCTTATAATAATTAATCTTAAAAAATGTATTATAACAATTAATTTAGTTACAATTAATTAATGTATGAACTATTATTCCCTTAAAATATTGTTATTTCAATGCGTTCAGAATTACCCTTCAACAAAAACAACGGGAATTCCTTTTACCTAATTCCCACTAAAATCAGATGATATTAAAATAACATTAAGTTAAAAACAATAAAAAGTACGGAAATTATTATGATAAAAACAGTAAAATTTAATCTTAAGTTTTCATAAAAGGTCATTTTTGATAACTCTAAAATGATTAAGTCGAAAAAGCAACAAAAGCTACATACATAAAGCTACATTGGACTTTCCTTAGCTTTACGTTACGAGTGCAATTTAAAATCTGAAATACCTATCTCTTAAGAAAAAAAATCAATGCTCCAACATACAAGAAATTTAAACTTAATGAGACCATACTTCATATGCGCAATTTAAAAATGAAGGACCGACAACGATTTATATCAGGGGACAATTTGGAATGGGTCAGTTAATATATTTTTTAAACACTTATTAAGTCATGACATTACTCATGTTATGATATATATATATATATAACTATTTAATAAATGACTACTACATACTGATTATAAAACAACATTAAAGATACAAACAATATTCATACACACACACACACACACAACCACTCACACGCTGCACACAAATATATGAAAATATATATATGAATAAATTATTAAAAGATTTCATTTTAAAGTTTACTGAAAAAGTCTGCAATAAGAATTAATTCATTTAAACGCATATAATTTTAAATCTCCCGTTTGGTTTTATATTTTATTTATTACATTATTCTCTATTAATGTATTGTAATTTCAATTTCTTAAAGACTATTATCTTATTTCATCATCTTATCCATTTACCATGGATAATTCAATATTGTTTATTTTTCGTGTTGCTATTTTGTAATTTTTTTTTTTCAATATTCTACAATAAAACCAACAGTTTTTACAACATAAATATCAATTGTTAAATATGAGACAAAAATGTATGTATAGAATCAAAGCGGACGAATATTAGTGGGAATTACCTGAAATGTCAGGTGGGAGTAATAATTGTTCACGTAGGCTTCGTCGGTCGTCAGATGTATTTACCATTTCATCTTCCGGGTTGGACCGAGTCAAATTGTTCTTATTTGCCGAGCTTTTGCACATCATGTGATGGCTTCTTCAGGGCTGAAAAGAGAATGTTCTCTTTTCAGCCCTGAAGAAGCCATCACATGATGTGCAAAAGCTCGGCAAATAAGAACAATTTGACTCGGTCCAACCCGGAAGATGAAATGGTAAATACGGGAGTAATAATTGTTTTTCGTATCAAGAAAACTGTTCAAACTGTATTTAAGATAATAATGTATTCTATAAATACGCGGAATTACATGAGATGGAAAGTTACAAATATTTATTAACTATGATACTGAACAATTCCTTTAGTTTCTTTTTCAGAATTGGTTTATTATCATAGCCTACTGAATTGGACCTTCCCACACTTAGCTGGGCACATATATATATTTCTGCTCAAGATACAAAATATTTGCTTAAAGTTCAGAAATTTTTTTAACTGGCTTGAATTTTAATAATTTATTTTAAATTAGAAATAATTTTTTTTTTTGTTTGAAGTATCGTAGTGAAAAGGAACCGGCAATTTTGTAACCTTCTCTCTTTGTGAAGTGACTTATTGATAGACTACAAGAAAAAAAAAGTTTTAAAATGTCTATTTTACGTACTTCTAAATTTATAAAACATTTTGTTTCAATAAATAGACATATTTCTGCGAATAGGTTTAGGAAAACAGATGTATCTCTGTTTAAGAAAGCATCCTTTACACCTTCACTTCAAAGTTCACTGCAGTTCCGGTAAGGTTTAAGTACTAAGCATACTGGCCCTTCTTCTGTTTATTAAACTTTGGCACATTCTGTTGTGTTTTTGATTTTTCTTTGTATATCGTGTTCCCTATTATGGATTCTGATATATACGAATCTGCCTCTCACTGTACAACTAATATATATAATATAGTACTTGAGACAGGTGCTTCTCTCAGAGCAGTTGTTGATGATTGGATTGATTCTTACAAGAAAGACAAGGAAAAAGCTGTTATTAACTTATTACAGTTTTTTGTGAATTCATCTGGTTGTAAAGGAGTAGTTTATAATGTTTCTGATGATTTTTCAGCAATTATCCGAGAGTTAACTAAGAACTTCAAGGAAACTAGCAGTGAATACCCATTAATACTTAGTGGCCGAAAATGGAAATTATTCAGATCTAATTTGTGTGACTTTCTGGATTGCTTTATTAAAGGCTGTCAAAACTCAATTCTTTATGATGATTACCTTATGCCTAAAGTAGTTAGTTTTTTAACTGGCCTAACTGATTCTCAGGTAAGAGCTTTCCGCCATACCTCAACTCTAGCAGTTATGAAAATTATAACGGCTTTAGTCGAAGTATATAAGAGCATGAAAAATAAAAGGCAAACATCTGAAAGACAGCTTGCAGTTGAAGAAATGAAACCCAAAGATCGTAGAACCCAACAAAAGTTTGAACACATAAAAGAAATGAAGGAAGAAATAGAAGAAAACTTATCATATTTAGAAGGAATATTATCTTATTTATTTAAAGCAGTTTTTGTTTTTCGTTTTCGTGATTCAGTACCAGCAATTAGAATAATTTCAGTTACAGAATTAGGAATTTGGTTAAAGAAGCTTCCAGAACTATTTTTAGATGATTCTCATTTGAAGTATATTGCTTGGTCTTTAAATGACAAAATAAATGAAATGAGGAAAATTTCTCTTGCTTGCTTGATCAGTATTTTCAAGTCAAAAAACTTACATTCCAAATTAGAGCTATTTGTATTGAAGTGTAAAGAAAGAATTATTTCTATGACTCTTGATGTAGACCCTATTGTTGCAGTTGAAGCTATAAATTTAGTTTCTCTGATGAATGAAGGCTTTGCAGAAGCATTTACTAGCACAGAAATAGAAAGTGTTTATCAACTAGTATTTGCAGAAAATGCTATAGTGGCCCATGCTGCCGGTAATTTTTTGAATAAGAAACTATCAGAAGTTGTTAATAGCAACTTCATTCGGCCTCT
The DNA here is from genome assembly GCA_000696205.2 of Oncopeltus fasciatus. Taxonomy (NCBI): domain Eukaryota; kingdom Metazoa; phylum Arthropoda; class Insecta; order Hemiptera; family Lygaeidae; genus Oncopeltus; species Oncopeltus fasciatus. The sequence goes on along the minus strand of KZ807216.1, from coordinate 166,470 downwards.
CACTGGAAGAAGAATCACTTCTAATGAAATCATAATCAAAGAAGTTGTTAATTTTTTTATTGAGTCTGAGCTTCATGATCATACAGCATATCTTGTGGATTCGTTAATTGAATCTTCCAGTGTTCTCAAGGACTGGGATAGTATGACTAATTTACTACTATGTGAAGTAGGAAATGCCGAAGAAGCTCTCACTGCTCAAGAGGAGAAGGTTATTATTGATTTAATGGCTTCTTGTGTAAAGCAGGCAACTTCAGGGAGACAGCCTGTTGGTCGAAACCCAGTGAAGACTTTGAAAACAGTCAAAGACTTGAAAAATATGAGTCGGGAAAAGGAAAAAGTGACCCTGCATTTTATTTCTATTCTTCCAGATTTAATAAATAAATTTTTGTCTGACCCCACTAATGTTTCCAACCTATTACAGATTCCTTTACATTTTGACCTAAACTTATTTTTAAATGCTAGTAATTATGACAGTGTGATTTCTATAATGAAAGTTTTACAGGTCGTTTTTGATAGATATGATGATAGCGAAGTTCTTGAATCTTGTGCCAAACTTTTTAATTATTTTTGTGATGATAGCTATTCTCTTTCCTCAGTTCCTAAAGCATATACAAACTCTTTGGTTGAAATTTGTATTAGAAAACTGAATTCAGAATTAGTGAACTGGGAAAATTTAACAGATTGCCCTAATGGCAAATCTGAAGATATTGCATTCACTTTAGTGAGTTGTATTAAAAAGATATCAATATTATATCCTTTAATGAATTTGAATAATTTTGGGCTATGGAATATTATTTTTGAAAATTTGAGGAAAATAACTTTTGAAACTTCAAATTTCCCTGAGGAGTTTGTTAAGTATGCTTTATTCTGTTGTTACTACATCATAATTTGGGATTTAAATTCTTATGAGGATAAAATTGAAACATCTGGATCTATAAATGTCCCTTTTGATATACTAAAGAATAATTTTACTTCTTTTATGAATCTTAATGAATTTATTATTAAAAATTTGTCTGGGTCTTGTGCCGATGCAGCTTTTAAATTATATTGTGATTCTTTATTAATTTTCTGTTGTAAGACTTCAAATAAGTTTTCAAGGTATCTTGAAGGATTTTTTTCATCACCAAGTAGTAAAGTCAGAGATGTGTTATTTAAATATTTACAGAGTAGAGTTTTTGTTAATTTAAGTTCTGTTGATGTAGGAGAAATATTTGAAAGAAGAACACAAGTTTCTAGTTACTGCAAACTCATAACATTCCAAATCTTACCTGTTTATTTTATTTCTGATGTTCTGTTATACTACGGGATGACCTATTCTAATTTTGGTGATATTATTGATATAACTATTGCTTCCGCTATGGAATTGGATAAAGTAGATTTGGCTCGTGCAATGATTAATTCCTTGATAATACTATTTAGAGAGGCCATGAAGGGCCATGCTAACATTCCAAATGATATTCCGTCTTTAAAGAAGCTTGCAAAGAAATTCAGCTCAATTCTTGGCACGGAGAAGAAAAATGATGTTTTTCTCAAGGCACTTCATACTGAGGGGATTATGTTTGCTTTGAAAGAAATGAATGATCATGATAGTTTGAACATTTCTCTCTGCAATGCTCATTTCTTTGATTTGTTAGTTGAATTTTGTCCTAAATTAAGTAAATGTAATAAATCACATCTTCTTAATTTCTTAAATGAAAAGTATTTAACTGTAAGAATTTCAAACAGTTATGTGCAATATTTTGATAGTTATAAAAAATGTTTATCTGTGTAAATATTTACTTGTTTCAAATTATTGAAGTATTTCTTTGTATTTTTTTTGAGTATTGTATGTATAATTACTTATAGTTGTATTCATATTTTAACAGTCATTATTACTCTATTTTATTGAATCCAAAATACAATTTATTCTATTAATTTGTTTTTGTGTGTTTATTATGTCTTCATAATAGAGTTTGATACAGTCTATTAATGTAACAATAAGTTTTATTTATTTATATCCTACTTTAGAAATTCACTTAATTAATATAGGAGTGGAAAAAAAAAAATTATTTTTTGAATGATTTGAATCCTTGCTAACTATTACGTAATATTAATCCTTAAGATTTTTTTTTATATTTAATTTTTTATTTCTTCTTCTTATTCATCTTGACAATTTACTTGACAATCAATGGTAATAATCAAATTATGCTGATTTTTTTTTTTTTTTTTAGTTTACCCCAATGATATACACTGAACTAGTTTTGGATTATTTCAAGGTTACTGTAAGCAAAGTAAATTATTCTTAAAATATTCCTGATTTTTCAGAGATTCAAGTATGCCTTTTTTTTTGGTCTTTGAAAGTAACCTTACTAGAATGGTATTCCAATTAATATTCCAAATTTTAAATGATTTTGCTCTAAGGAATACTAAAAAAAAAAATTAAAAGCTTTTTTTTTATATCTACCACTAACTAAAAACCAAAAGTATTGGGATAGTGTCCAAGAAATTTGATTAACTCTCCCTCCTCCTTTCTATCTTATTTCAACTCTAAATAAGCTTAAAACATGATGATGACTTGTATATTCTAAATTACTACTCTCGAGTTGAGACTCGAACCAGAAAAAATTATTTAAGACATAAATGGGCAATAAATTCTGAGATTAAACTAATAATTCTGTTTTTTATAGCTCTTTTAATGATTTTGGTGGAAATTAATTCAACATAATGCATTCTTTTATGAATAGTTTTTGTTACTCAAATAGCTGAAATATTTAAACAGTCTTCTTATGGTGTGGCAAATATGTAACACATGTGCCTTGGCTTATCTGGAGAAGGTTGAGTTCTTGTAGGGAAAAAAACATTTTTTTTAAATATTTGTTTTAACAAATATTACAAAAAAACAAAACAAAAAAAAAAAACAGGTACTTTGTAAGGTCAAAGTAACAAAATCTAAACTTAAATTCAATATTTAGTGTATAATATCTTCCGTAATGCTTAATTTACTTTGAAAAAAAAAAATGTAAATTGGCCTACAATCAGGAAACTAAAGTTTATGAACAAAATAAAGTAAAAAGAAAAGACATCTGAAAGACAGCTTGCAGTTGAAGAAATGAAACCCAAAGATCGTAGAACCCAACGAAAGTTTGAACACATAAAAGAAATGAAGGAAATGTTATTATTCGTTTTTATAGAAAAAAAAAAAAGAATAATAATAATAATGATAAATAGTTTGGAGGAGAAGAGAGAGTTGCTAATATTAATTGTAAATTGGCCTACAATCGGGAAACTAAAGTTCATAAACAAAATAAAGTAAAAAGAAAAGACTATCAATATCCATCCATGGGTGAGTTTAAAACACACAGTGGGGAGATTTGTTAGGCTGTTCTCCCACCGCGATTAGCACTGAGCACTGCACTGCAGATTTTTTTAAGAAGTTCTTTCTCCCTTTTTGGGTATTCCCAGATGAATTCCAGACATCTTGGATCCGGGTGAGGAAGAAAATTCTGATATCGATGGTGGTCTGTGGGGCTCCAAGCAAGTACTCCCAGAAAGAACTGACTTGCAAGAGACTTCTTCACCTTACTGGTTCACACACAGGAAGACACTAAATTTTCCCAAGAACTTCTCGCTTTGTACCCTATGTGGGTTTAATTCGTTGTTGTTTTAAAATAAACAAAATTACAAATAAGTGCTTAGTGAACCTCTACAAATTTAATTAATGAATTAATTACAAAACTGCAGCAGATAGGAGAAAATGAAAAATTACTAACAAAAATTAAAACCAAAAGTAACAATAATTTGTAGACATGTAGGGAATGCATTTTGATCATCATAAAATAATGTAACTCTATGTTAGGGAAAAAAAGCAACTATACAAATGATGTGCATTATACTAATGTATAATATTATTACTTCTATTAATGCACATATTTGTTTCAACTTAAAGAGTGAATGAATTTTACTGAAAGAGAGAGAGAAGGTGGGAGGGAGGGAGTGAGAATGAGAGGGGAGTTATACTGGCTTAAATATTTATTGATTCAGCAAAGTAAGCTATCTAAGGAAAACCTGCTTTTTATTTTTATTAAATCCGTGTATAAAAATTAATCTGTGGGAAATTCTTGGGGTGTTACCACTTTTTCAAAAATACACTGAGCATTCAATCAATAATGTTTCTAACTGACTTAACTAATTTGCTCTAGTTAAATAATCCATCAAGCAGAATGATAGTTATTTCTGTAAAGAAATATTATACTGTAAATGGTTGAGTTCATGATCAGCAGCAACCCTAGAGGTTTTTTGATCAAAATAACTTAAATCCTAGTTGAGCAATACATTTTTTATAGCTTTCTTATAGGTGTTTATATGTAGTTGAAGCTGACAGAAACAGTACCCTTTCAATGACATTTTTTTTCCAGTTATTTGCGACAAGTTACCTCAGCAAAAGCAGTGAACATTGAAAAGTCTATACAGAAACTTGACCAAGAGGTCAGAAAAAGTGGTCGCATAACCAGAAAAGACTTGGATGAAACTTTAGCTGAACTGATACAATCTAGTAAGTCTTAATTTAAAGCATAACAAGTATTTCAAGATGTAAAACTTTAAACATTCAAACTTTAAATGAATTGTACACCTCCTAATTCTTAAGTAGGAGGAGTACATTTAAATATAATTGGTAGTTGAACAAAATTATTTTCATTTACAATGTTATTTCATCATATTATTTTAATTTTATTGTGTTATTATGCTTTAAAAAAAATTAATTTATTGAATTAGATAATGGTTAGATGAGGTGTTAGGAGAAATATGGTATTTAGGGTGACATTTTCTCTTAACTTTTTTTCTATTGATTTTTCTTTAAGAATAATTTTTACCAAAAAAATAGGAAAATATGAAAAGCAAATAAAAAAATAAAATTCATGATCATTATCATGGTTATAATGAATTCAAGACAATCCCTCTCATACCCTTCTGTATAGCGGCTTTCTATTTCCAGTCAAAGGGTTCCATGCATACTTCTGACTGTCATATAAAATGATATATAATTCAAGAAACGCTTCCTCATCTTCAATGAAATTATTGGAAGCGATTGCATTAGTTCTACAAGTTAAGGAGGCCCTTGACGGAAGGCCTTTCATCAGAGCCAATGACTTAATTATACATCATCATTCTATGTAGTGAATTCTATATCATTCATTCTATGTTAATCTTGGTGAATGCTTCAAACCTCTGAAAAATTCTTTCATATATTTTCAATTTTTATGTTCGTAATTCTCATAGTCTAATAACTACAGAGATCAACAAGAACAAAACCTAGGATATATTTATTATAATAAACAAATTAGTGAACATGTTAATGTCATTATAAGCATATAGGAACATGTTTTTTTTTTTGATATACACTGAACTAGTTTTGGATTATTTCAAGGTTACTGTAAGCAAAGTAAATTATTCTTAAAATATTCCTGATTTTTCAGAGATTCAAGTATGCCTTTTTTTTTGGTCTTTGAAAGTAACCTTACTAGAATGGTATTCCAATTAATATTCCAAATTTTAAATGATTTTGCTCTAAGGAATACTAAAAAAAAAAATTAAAAGCTTTTTTTTTATATCTACCACTAACTAAAAACCAAAAGTATTGGGATAGTGTCCAAGAAATTTGATTAACTCTCCCTCCTCCTTTCTATCTTATTTCAACTCTAANAAAAAAAAAAAAAAGAAGAAGCTAATTCCACCCTGAGATGTGAGCTACACTATACAGAATACCATACTCACATATGAAGAAGACCTTTATTGTTTTCAATTTCTTCAGAATAATAAAGCATGGTCCTGGTATAAGCACGTGTATATGAAATGGTGTTTTGTAAGAGACATGTTGAGGGACTGTGGTTTGGTTGGCATACTGAGAAGAAGTAACCTGAGAGATATATTTGATGCATTTCATTTTGGGGAAATTGCGGGAATCTAAAAAGTCGCATGGCACTAATTTGTTTATTGAAATAAATACTCTTTTGTTTTTTCATATTCATTGTTCTTCATTATTTAATATGCCTACATTGGTAGGATAGTCATCTGAAGACTCACTAGATATTAGGTATTCAGTCTTCAAATTATAGAATTACAATAAAATACTTTTATAGTTAGACCAAAAACACTAAAAAATTTGATAGCTGATGTTTCAATTTTCTTGAATGTTTCCAGTTTAATTTTTAATAACACTTGTAAGAAATTTAAAAACTTTTTACGAATATTGCATTCAGGCCTCCACAAAGTCAGAGATTGTCCAAGTAGAAAGACAAGTTAAATTGAACAATCAAAGCTTCTGAAATAATCTTTAATGTCATAAATTATTTTTATGAAGCGAATATTGAAAATTTTAGCTTTTAATGTGATAGAAGATTGTTTTTATGAATGAAGTTCTGGATTTTTTCCTCAAGCCAGGTCCAAACTTTAATTTATTTATCTTCTCTCCAAAAGTCTTTTATTATAAAACCTCTTTAGTTAGCCCTTGCCTAAAAATCTCTTCTTGATGCTAAAAATCTTCCTTAATAGAGAATACCCTCTTCTTTTTTCTGATTTCATTAACTACTGCTTAATCTCTTATTAACTTAAATATCTGATTTGGTATCAGATTCACACTGTTGTTTGTAAATTTATTATAAATCAAGATTTTCCCAGTGTTTTTTAATTTTATTTTACCCTATCATTTATTTTGTTTTTATCTTAGATAATGTAACCAGTACTCAATCATTGATGTTAATACGGTGTTGTGGTAATCTGTTACCTGAAGAAAGCTCTGAAGTACGGACAAATCTATCCCATAAAATATGGAAAACCTTAGAAAAAATGGGTAAAAATTTAAATTATATTACTTCAAGTTATTAATTTTAGTGTCTATTTACTTAATATTTTCATTTAATTTATTAAAAACATAATTTGTGTCAAGATCTTATAAAATGTGTATTAAAAATCACCAGTTACACTCATAACATAATTATATTGCAGGAGATTAAGAGATAGCATTTTCTTATGTTTGATAATTATTATAATTTATAAGTAAGGGGGGCGCCAGGCTAGCTCAGGGGATCCGTACGGGTCTCGCAATCCTGGCGCCGCGGGTTCAAATCCCGCCCAGGCCAATCTTTTAATTTATTAAAAACATAATTTGTGTCAAGATCTTATAAAATGTGTATTAAAAATCACCAGTTACACTCATAACATAATTATATTGCAGGAGATTAAGAGATAGCATTTTCTTATGTTTGATAATTATTATAATTTATAAGTAAGGGGGGCGCCAGGCTAGCTCAGGGGATCCGTACGGGTCTCGCAATCCTGGCGCCGCGGGTTCAAATCCCGCCCAGGTCAATCTTTTATTTATAATATAGAAGCTTGTCCTGAGCCATGGGTGTTTAAAA
>KZ807216.1:133422-157456 GCA_000696205.2 Oncopeltus fasciatus | reverse complement strand
TTTTTTTCAATATTGTTTTCATAAACTTTTAATTGTCCTACACAGTTTTCTACTTTCATACATTATATTATAATTTTCTATTATACTAATTTCAAATATTACTGTATTCTCATGACATTGTATTTCTACAGCCCTGAAGATGGCTTACAATGTAAGCCGAAACGTTGGCAGATAATCCTTCATTAAAAAAAATACATTTTTTTATTTGTGTTTTTTTTTTTTTGGATCTACCTCGACCGAACCCCAACAAAAATCATCTTAGAATAATATCTACGGTCAACAAACTCTCTTTTTGAACTACATATATTTGTGTTTTATTCTTTCACTGAATAGTTAATGGCGTGCTTTTCAAAGATATTTAAATTTATTATCTCATTCTCCACACGTTTAATATCTAAATTTAAATTGTAATTTGAAATGAATTTGATGTACTTCAACTTGATGCGGATTGACTGGATACTCATTGACAGGAAGAAGTTCTCTTAAGCAGTATCTAATAGTTAATTCTAATTGTAAAAATGAAAACATTACATACAGCAATACATACTGGCTGAATACAGTTTTGTCTTGGAGTCGAGTTAGAGCGCCGTAAGTAAGTGGAATTAGCGGAAGTAAGTAATTTCTGGGGCACTTAGCTGGTAATTTCCCACAATTCGCTAATCATGCAACTTGAGGTCTTCTCAAGCAGGAGAGTTCTATACATCTTCACTGCGACCTCCCTTCTTCAATCTTGAAAATATTTAATTTTAATCTAATTAATTTTTAAATATTCTTGGAAACTTAATTTAAATAATCTTCTTCTTTTTTTTTTAAACCAGTGATTATAACTAAGAAAGCTAGTGTGTGCATGTGTGTGTGTGTGTGTGTGTGTGTGTGCGCACATGTGTACACAAGGGTAGAAAGGAATAAATCTATTCTTATTTTTTGAGGAGTCAATCTGAGCATTTAAACAATTTCTTCACCTGACATGTATGTTCATCTGATTAATGTAAGTTTGTTTCCTCAACTAAGTAAAATTTTCACAAATCTCATAAAGANCGGTGGGTAAGGAGGATTTGGATGCCTTTTTTTGGATTGCGTTATGTCCCTAAGAAAATCTAGTAATATATCACTATGTTTATATCATACATCACTAGTTAAAACCAGTGATATATGTAATTTTCTTAAAAATATAGAACATAAGCGCGAGAAAACAAAATGCAGGTTAAAAATTTCGCATATTTTCTTTAATTATCGAAATCCAAATCAGAATATTTAGGTTACGTTAGTATGTTTTTGTTGCTTTTTTTGTACATATAAAGTATGAATATATATATATGTGTGTGTGTGTGTATAAAATGAAACTCTCGTGGCTGCGATATATAGGAATCAAGGACAGGTGGGATAGAGAGTGCAGTGCACACACAAAAAGAAAAAATCACAAGGAGTAAAATGTTCGGGGATCTCTCGCCCTTCGTCAGTGAGGAGTGAACACAGTCTCTCTTCACCCCTCACCGACGAAGGGCGAGAGATACCCCAAAATTTTAATTCTTGTGATTTTTTCTTGTGTGCACTGCACTCTCTATCCCACCTGTTCTTAATTACTATATATCACAGCTATTAAAAATACCTAATACTTTTACTCGTAAAATTGAAACTCAACATTTGGCATATGCTCTTTGGATTATGTTACAAATACATTATAATAACTATTATCTTTAAAAATTAAAATATACTAAAAAATCTTTAATGTTATAAATTGTTCTTATAAAGCGAATATTGAGAATTTTAGCTTTTAATGTGATAGAAGATTGTTTTTATGAATGAAGTTCTGGATTTATATTCCATTCAATTTTAAATTGCCAATAAGGGACTTGAAAGATCAAGATTAAAACTTCAATATATCATATCAGTATGTCAACGAAAGATGTCAGGAGGTTGGACATACTTTTTGCAGGATCCGTCCTTTTATGTTATTGTTATAAGGTATTCAATGCTCTATTGGCATTATAACTAATGAACAATAACTTAAAAGTTCTTATAATGTTCATCCTTGGAAAATATAATCTATAGAAGTTTTAAGTGAGTAGAATAAATCATTACTTTTTTTAAGGCTAAATTCAGAAATGCCAATGATATGAACCATGAAATTTAATTTCTTCTCTAATATCTCCAATTGTATGAGAATTCTTGTTCAAAAACACTTGGAACTTATGAAAGAATATAATCTAAAAGGGCAAGAAATAGCTTAGATTATGATTATGAATAGTAGGAATTGTATGAATTAGAAAGTAAATATTTTCTGCCCTAACAAAAATATTAGTTTAACAAGATTTTGATGATGCCAAAACTTTGAATCTGCCAATTGAAGAATTCCTTAGGCACATCTCTCACAAAAAAATTAGCAAATTAAAAAGTGAAATTAATTGTGGTATGTAATCCCTTGTTAAATTTTTTACAAGAAATGCACTGGGAGCCAGAAAAGTTTTTATAAATAAAATAAAAACTTCAGAATTTACAGCAGTAGTATAAAAAAATTAGAAGATTCCTCCTAAAACAAAATCCAAACCGAAACTATAGGATCCAATGTAACTAATTTACCATTGGAGTATGACTGGGTAATAGGCTGACAAAGTTAAAAATGAAAATAATTATATATACTGACATTTTATTATTATTTCATGAATAATTTCATAAATAAAAAGATAAGAGCCTAATAATAATTAGGCTCTTATCTTTTTATTTCAGTTAATTCCAATGTGACCTTAATCTTTGGTATAATTTCTAACAAAAAAACATTTGTTTAGAGTAATATTATATGTTATTTTATTTATTTTTAGGTGTTCCATTAGATATCAGCCATTATAATGCTCTTCTACGTATATATATTGAAAATGAACACAAATTTTCACCGTCTGAATTCTTAGCTGAATTAAAAAACAAAAATATTGAACCAAATAGAGTGACATACCAGCGTCTCATTGCTGCTTACTGCCATCAAGGTGATATTGAAGGGGCTACAAAAATACTTGAATTTATGAAGGAAAGACAAATGCCGGTCAATGAAAGTGTCTTTAGCTCACTTATCAATGGCCACTTTCAGTCTGGGTAAGTTATTTCTAGAATTCATGATATTTGTTTATGAACAGCAATGATTTTATATTTAATTAATTCCATTTTTATATTTTATATGTAAATTTTACTTAGTCTGGGCAACAAACTTACATTAATCAGCTGAACATACATGACGGGTGAAGAATTGTTTAAAAGCTCAGATTGATTCCTCGAAAAATGAGAATAGGTTTATTCATTTCTATCCTTTTTGCATTATAAATAATTAAAAAGTTCTAAAACTATAATGATTTATATCTTTAACTGTATTCATATTGAACAAATTTGCACAAAAATTAGCTTTTAAGTTTTTCATATAAATATCAAAATGTCTACCAGGTATGCAAGTTTAAAATGTCGTTTTAATTCCAATAGAATGCGCTCTTAGCCTATTGAAGGATTTGCTTATCTCTAAACGCTATTTTGTTTGTTAGTCATTTNATTTTAAGTTATATTAATTTTTTAAAATAAATATTTGAAAGAAAGAAAAATAAATTTTATTCTGGGACATAAGTCCCCTTGAATAAGGAAGAGGTCACAGCTGACAGTGTAGCTGATTCTGACCTAGTTGCAACAATAAAAATAAAAAGTACAAATAAACAATAGGTTAATAATATAAAATATTTTGAACAGACTATGACAATATTTACAACTTATTTTACAAGTACGGAAATATAGGAAATAATTAATAAAAATAAAAACTAAGAAATACAATAACCAAAGGCAAACCTTATGAAACAGTTTAGCAGAAGCCTAAGCCTATCTTCTAGTTTTTTGGTGGGGCCCCCATAAGCAGCACAACCATAGTCAAAATGGGGGAATATGAGTGAGGACACAAGGAGACTACGAATTTTATGAGGCAAGAGATGACTAGAGCTGCAAAATTGTTGGAGAGTGGAGAAACAGCGACGGTAAAGGTAAAACTAGGACAGGTAAATTTGGGTATCATCTGCGTAAATTTGATAGAAACAGTATCTAATGGAAAGGTTGAGGTCGTTAATATAGGCAGAGAACAGGGTGGCAGAGAGCCCTGCGAGACCCCAGATGCAATAGAAAGAGGGGAAGATAAAGGTGCTTCGTGGATAGAAGGTACTTGGAATTGACCTGACAGGAATGAATGAAACCTTGGAAGGGAATTGTTGGAGAAGGAAAAGAGTTTAAGTTTAGAAAGTAGACGGGAGTGATCAATCGTATCAAAGGCTTTTGAGTAATCAGGTTGAACAAGGATTGAGATTTTTCTTTGATCAATTGCAGCTTGGATGTCAAATGTTATTCTTAGGAGAGCAGTGTGGGTAGAGAAGCCAGGCCAAAAACCGGATTGGGAAGAGTCTAGGAGCTTTGCATTTTCCAAGAAAGAGGACATTTATTTCTGTACTAACTTTTCTAAGGGTTTTGCAAGGATAGGGAGAATAGATATGGGACAGAAATCATTGAAGGAAAAGGGATTGGGAATTTTGTTTAAAGGTTTAACTATTGCTTGTTTCCAGGAATTAGGAAAGACTGAGTTCTGGAGAGAAAAGTTGTATATGTGCAGGAGGATAGGAAAGATACTGGGAAGGGTGGCTTTGAGGAGTTATAAAGAAATGCAATCACAGCCAACTGCATTTGTTTTTATTTTTGATATCGCTGCTAAAAGATCTTCAGGAGTAATGTCAAAGAAAAAGAAATTGTTTGGGTTAAAATCAGAGCGGCTTAGTAAGGAAATAGAAAGAGGAGAACTCTGGGACTGCGAGGAGGAAGTAAAATAAAAGTTAAAGTCATCGGGAGACCCAGGAAAATGAGGAATATTGAGAGAGGGTTTGCACAAGGAAAGGCTTCTTAGGATGTTCCACTTGGACTTAGGGTCGGGAGCAGAGGAAAATGCCTCATGGGGGTAAAGCGAACGAACCTTTCAAAGAGCGGCTTGAGCCCGGTTCCGGAGATGTCTGTAGGCCTCATAATCCTCATGATGACCAATGCGTCTAGCCAGCCTCCGGGCAGCCTCCCACCCAAGGCCCGGCAAACAGGAGATCCAGGTTCGAGTCCTGGCTGGGACAGACAGATTTTTTTTATTCTATTCCCTCTCATTAATTGTTTAAAATTTACGTGGGATAATAAACCACAACCAAATAAATATTTATAAAGAAAAATTAAAAAAGTAATTGACGAGAGTCGACAAATAGCTTGACAATGTCAGCTCCTTCGAGTTTAAGACGATATATTCGTCTTTCTCGTGGGTTAGGCTCTCGCTAATCGTGGTGGGAATTTAATAAGTTATCTAGCTCGTCCCGGTGATGCAATGGATAGCATTCCGGCCCGGCAAGCAGGAGATCCAGGTTTGAGTCCTGGCTGGGACAGATAGATTTTATTCCCTCTCATTAATTGTTTAAAATTTATGTAGGATAATAAACCACAACCAAATAAATTTTATTTTAAGAGTTAAAAATCGACCAAGGCGGGATCCTAGCATGCCAAATATTAACATCCTTTTTATTGGTATAATTTTGTAATCCTGCTTTAATACTCTAGATGTTAATGCTAAAATTGTATTTCAGTGATATCCAGAGTGCCATACAAATTTTAAATGTAATGAAGCAAGCAAATATTAAACCTTCAGCTGACACTTACACGGTTCTTATGTGTGGGTATGCCAAAAACGGTGATCTAAAAGCTATTAATGAAGTTTTAGCTCAGTGTGAGAAAGAAGATGTGGACATTTCTGATAGAGACATTCTAAATGTCATTTATTCAGCTGCAGTTAACAATAACTCTGATATAATCAATCAGGTAAAATATGAATACCCTATTTTCAACATATGACTTCTTGATCTTAATTGTTTTGTGGTTTTTTGGGTTAAAGTATTTTTGAGTTAAAGTGAGCTAAAGAAAGCTATGGAAATCTTTTAAAAAGATTTGATAGTATAAAACAAAATTAAAAACTGTCTAAAAATGCTAAAATTTAAGAAATAGATAGATTGCCTTTGGGAAAATAAAATTTTTTTTTTTAAATTTTAGTTTAGAAATGCATGATAAACATGTACCTTTATAAAGATTCAATACCAAAATGAAGTGAAAATAATACTTGAAATGTGTTCTCTAAAATTTACCCTTTCTTCTGTATTTATTTAACATTTATTTTTAATCTAATTTATTTTTTTATTTAAAAAAAAAAAAGTTTTAACAGCCTGGTTAATAAGTTTTATTTGAATAACTATTACCATTCATTTTAAACTACCCAATTAATGAAATGGGGCAGGAGGGGGTTTGTCGGCACACTTCAAAGGTAGGTAACAATGTTCGGGTTAACTGGTTAAAGATAATATTCCCTCAGCTTATTGCAATATTTTCCGTATAATTCAATGGAAAAGTTAATGTAAATCATTCCTGCGTTTCAAACTTTCCTTTGATAACATTAACCCTATTATTGTTACTCCCACCCCATTTCATCGGTTGTCTCTCAGTTTAGTTCTGCACTGTGAGATGTGACCATAAACCTCCCTTGGAGATCTCTCCATACATCACGATCAGTACATATATAAAGTTAATTCATTTTTTCATATTTGTATAGTTAAAAATTTTTGGTTTAATTTGTAAATCTTTTTCTGTCATATAACATATCACATTTCTGTCTGTTCATTCCAAACTATAATTCTATAAGTGTAATGTATGTATTGTATTTCAGCCCTGATGACTTACAAGTTAAGTTGAAATGTTGGCAATAATAAAATAATTTTGGAGTATTTTATTTTTCTGATCTTGGCCAAAACCCTGACGAATTTCTCCAGCTTAATTTTATTATGTTCTGTAATGACTGATGTATGAAAAAATGAAATTTTTATTTTATTTATTTATTAATAGTAACAACCATAGCAACCTTAGTACAAACACAAAAATCATGATAGTTCAATTTAAATTGTTTTAATCTCTTATAATTTCATATTTCTTTCTTTTGATGTTACAGTTGTTTGATAAACTTAAGAAAACTCCTGGATATAATCAAGATGCAAGAAATTATATTCTCAGATTGATTTCTTTGGGAAAGGATGATACTGCAATAAAGCTTTTATATAGTTTGCTGCCAGTAACAGTTGATGGAGAACAAGTACCTACTGGAAATTTCTTAATTAAACAAATGGTGAAATTCAATCGAGTAAGGAAAAGTTTATGTTTCTGTATGATTTTTTACTGCCTTTATTTTTATTACCTATCTTAACAAAGCTTTTGTAATATACTATGAGAATATTTATTTCTTATTTTATTTTATGAATTACTAAAAAGTGAGTTCAGCCAGAGACGATTAATGCAATTTTTTATGTATTAATTATAAAATTTAGGAAAATTTTCAATATTGCATTCCGAAGTGACAGAATTTTTCATCTATTAATTAATTAAGTTATCAACTTTGAATTTTGTTTAAATTAAAATTATTTTACTCTGCTTACAATAGCCATTATACTTTAGTTTATATATACTGTAATATGGTATTTGTTAATGTTTAATATATAATATATAAGTAAATTTCCCACTAAATAATAGCAGGTAAGAATATCAATCTATTCACATTTGTAACATGTGACATATAAAATTTTGTCACCGATCCTTCTTAGGAGAAACTGTTCATTAAAATACCCTCTGATGGGCTGCCAGGGTAGCTCAGCGGAATCTTTTGGGTCTCACAATTTTAGCACTGAGGGTTCATATCCCACCCAGAACGAGCTTTTATTTATAAATAAAAGCTTTCCCTGAGTCATGGATGTTTAGAATGGGGTGGCAACCTAGATAGCCCCTCACTCAATGACCCTATGTGGTTCAATGGGAGCTAACACTTGATGAAAATAATACTCTCTATGTCCATTAAAATTATATAATGTTACTTTTTTACATACATATATATATATATGTAAAAGAATATAACACTAGAAAATTATATATATATATATNTATATATATATATGTATAAAAAATAAATAAAAACTTATTAAGGAATGTATTTATGAATGTAACTGTAAAGATTAAGTGCTAACCCACTCTTCGTCTTCTCAGACAGCCTAGAGCTTGACTTCATTCACCCAAACACACACATAATATGAGAACACGCAGGCATGCATATAAGCACATA
This sequence comes from Oncopeltus fasciatus, assembly GCA_000696205.2. Taxonomy (NCBI): domain Eukaryota; kingdom Metazoa; phylum Arthropoda; class Insecta; order Hemiptera; family Lygaeidae; genus Oncopeltus; species Oncopeltus fasciatus. Next base: position 149,268 of record KZ807216.1, on the reverse strand, counting down.
TATCCCATACTTATAAATATTACTATGTGTAGCTCCAGCAAGTGGGATCAGATTAAAATTTTCCATAATAACAATAAAATTTGTTTGAAATTTGCTAAGGAGTAGAAGGGTCAGTTCATTTGATTTTTTTTTTGCATTGGTGATTATGGAGATCTATTTGAACTTATTTTTTAACTTTTTAAATTTTATTATTTTGTATTTTTTTTCTTACAGCCAGTAGAAAACATACTTTCAATTTGTTCTGAATTGAAAAATTCTGGTTTGAATGAATTTTCACTACTTGTTGCAACTGAAGCAAGTCTGCTAAACAAAAACCCAAATTTGAGTCTGCAACTATTGACAGCCTTATCGAAAGAACATGAAATGTGCCAGCATTATTACTGGCCAGTTCTTGTGCAGTATGGAAAAGCTGAGGATTACGAAGGTACTGACTTTGTTTTATTTTTTTGTATATATATTTATTAAAATATGAAACTTTTACTGTTTTTCACACATTTAATGAAAAGAAACAGGCTTTTATTATGAACACTTCATGTAAAAATATAACTATTTAATACTGGAACACTGATAATTTTTTAATAATAACTATCTCAAATTTAACAGTATGGGATTTAATGGTGGCTTTTGAAACAAAATGATATAATCATTGGGGAAATGAATTATTAGGAAAATTGCTTCCATATTTATTATCAATTAACTGTTGAGTTGTTAGATTATTAACATTCCATCTTAGATCATAGAATTTAATGAGTTTTATAGTTGATAATGTAAAATGTAATGAATACAAATGCATTGAATGCTTGTGTTACATGAAATAAATTTTTGGCTGTTCTATTTCAAGTATGTAATTTTCATATCAAATTCATTATTATTATATCATTGGTGTATTATAAGTATATGGTTTGAGAAAGAAAGGAAAAGGCTTTAGTTTAAAACTAAAACTTTGCTTTACTTTGTAAGTGTCTGCTCTTAAAAGTGTAAACAGTGTGTTTTTTATGTATAAATAAATATATAGCAATCAAGAACAGATGGCATAGAAAGTGCATTGCACACACAAAAAGAAAAAATCACACACACACTCACACATGCATGCACGCACGCACGCACGATACACAGAAATCACCATCTCTAAATATGACTTAAATAAATATAGATTATTTACTGTAATAAAATAAAATCATTGTTTATAGTATTCATTTATTTATATTTNGTATTCATTTATTTATATTTTTATAATTATATCTATTTATTTATTCTTCACTATAAACATATTCATCTTTTCTTATTGTATTACTGTATATTCAATGTTTATTGGCTTACTATAACAATCCTACAAAGAACAAAATTTATGAAGACTTATTTTCATTGGGCTTTTGAGTTCATTAGCACTTATTTATAATTATTTATAAGTTATCTCGATTTCATATATGATTAAATATAGCTCTAACCAATGCTAATTGTCAAAATGCAAGTTTAGTTTTTGTGGCTCAGTTTACACTTTTAGAAAGAATAAAATGTTCCTGCATTTATCTTCATATGAAGAAGAGGTTTGAGATTTCTGCTGTCTGCTTGATTCGGAGATTTTTAGGATTTGCACACTTTATTATAATATCCTCCATACTCGTTATCTTACTTCAGCCTGAACTGGTTGGGTTCTCTACCTATCTGACATATGACATGTTGATGACTATACTAAGGCAGCTTTATATAATTTGTTCTCATATTGTAAAGTTTTTTGTTTTTTAAATAAATATTAGCAGCCCTTTTAACCATTTAAGATTATGGAAGGAGGGGCTATCTACTGGTTGTTATCCCATTCTAAACATCCTTTTATATTGATTTATACAATATTTATTTATAAAAGCTTGCCCTGTGCGGGATTTGAACTCAGTGCTCCAGGTGTCAAGGGTTATTTATAGTAAGAGAGTTAAAATGAGTTCTCTACCTATTTTTGAGCTACAATTAGAGTTCACTTTTTACCAGCTATTCCAAATGGTTTCCTATAATCTATATTCCTGATTTTCTGACTGATGAAACTCAGGGTTTAGATGTTTTATTATTGCATCCTTGCCCTGCTAACTCTGTTTGTTCATTTCGATGTATTCAGTGTGGCATGTAACCATGGATTAATTGTAATGGTGTTTTCTTGTTAAGTGCATCTATTACCTTGAGACTGTCTTTAATTAGTCTTTAATCTTCTGAAAATATATTACCTTAAGTAAAGAAGGAGCCAAAGGAGTCCACAGACAGAACATTTTGAATTTCTTATCGTTATCACTACCAAAACAGCTATATAATTTTTAATAAGGGTCATGCTTAATTCCCAAATCTATCTTTGACCTTGGACAAGTTCTTGTGAAATATGTCTAAGTTTTAATTTTTACATGTGCTACACAAGTTGACTTCACAATTGCCAGAAATTGTGAAATGCGTGTATTTATAACAGTTATAACCCTGTACAGAGGGCGGTTCTTACGATCTGAACTTGACTCTAAGAAAATCAAAATTAATGTATTCCAGTGGTTTTGGGTTTTCAAAAGTAATAATTAAAATATTTGTCACTACTTTTTCTCCTCTAAGTGTTTTAATTAGTCTCTTAGCCTTTACAACACTCTGTTATCTTTGAATTTCTTACTTGGTGCAATTTGAAAGTTTGAAACAATTTAAAATTCTTTTGGAATAATTTGAAAATTTGAGATCTGAGAATTGAACAGTTACATTGTTATATGATTTAATATGATTAAGATTCAACAAATCTTTTTAATTATTTATATTGAGCAAAATAGATCCACTTCTTAGAAATTTAATTTTCATACTTGAAGCAAAGCTATTCATAAATTTACAGATCATGAAAAGGCTAAAGGAGTTTTTATATTTTATTGTTTTCTTTTATTGTTATTGTTTACTCTGTCAATTGATAGTAAAATAAATTTTGTGAAGAAATTTTTTTTTTTTTTTCTAATAATAGATACATTACACCAGGAGAATTGTTCTTAAATTCCTCATATATGTCCCTTGACATATTTAATACAAACTGATATAGAATTACCAAAATTAGAATGGTACTGATAAGGTCAACTTGCTATGTGTTCTGGCACAGTTCTGTGGCTAATATCTTAACTCTTTGTATTTAATATATATCTTAAATGCCAAAACTTTGTAATCAATTTAGTTAGCAAGGGTAAAATTTCTGAAATCAGTCAAGTGCTCTCTTCTTTTCTTGGTTTGTTATTCTGCACTCTTTTTTTTTTCCACCATAGCACCAGGTTCTGACAGTTAATTGTTTTGGAAAATAGTATTGTTTTTTGTAGCATAGTATAGTGCCTGTTTCTCTCAATCAAATCAAATTATGGTCCCTTGATTCACTTTGGTACTTATTTTAATAAACTTTATTATTGTTCTGTTTTGGAGGAATACTATGACAATATTATATTTTTTATTATAAAAATATATNTATAAATTTTGATAGGGAGGCCTAATATTTAGTGTTAAAAGATTTAGGCAGGGAAGGATTTCTAAAATCATAGTTCCTTTAGTATTAGATGTTTTTGTTTTTTTGGGGATTCGGTCAAGGTAGATTTTTAAAAAATACAAATTAAAAAAAAAAGAAGTATTTTTTAAAAATTATCTGCCGTAAAAAATTACTTACATTGTAAGCCATCTTCAGGGCTGTTGAACACAATTTTATGAGAATTATTTACAATATTATAATATAGAATTGCCATAATGTAATATGATATCAAAAGTATGAATTTAGTAAGCTATGTAGGAGAATTCAACATGCAGAAAACAAACTATTAAAAAAATTAAAACATTAATCAACCAACACCTACCTATCATGAAGACAAGAGGGGACATCCTGTCCCTAAGTTCACACTTTCATGACTGAGAGGAAAAATATTTTGAGAAGGACACCATGGGAGTGGAATGGCGAGGGGGTAAGAGGTAGAAGGTGCAATGGGAGAGCGGCCTGTTTCAAAAGGGGCAATAAAAGTACAAAGAAAAAAAGGAAGGGTATTATTGCAGATAAGTATGTTTGACAGGTTTATTTTGAAGGAGGGTAATGGTTTTTAAGGATGTCCAATAAGTTGAAGAAATTTGTTCCATGTCTGTTCTGTCGTTAACTGGATTGTGTTGTAAGTTAATGTGAACAGTCTCAGATAAAAAGGCGATTGTATTCATAGGGTTCAGTGGAAAGAATGGTTATGTTCTCGATGTCAAATGTTTTTCATGAAAAACATGTTTAATGAGGGCTGTTTTTATTATTTGTTTCTTTATGTCATTTTTACGATTATTAATTCTACGGAAAATAGGGTTTTTAGTTTGTCCAATGTAAGAACCATGGCAATTAGGAGTGGAACAATGAATTTTGTAAACAACATTAGTTTTATTAGGAAGGGGGATGGGGTCTTTTAGGATGGTATAAATGGATTTTAGTTTGTTGTTAGTGGAAAAAGCAAGCTTATGGTTAGGGAAAGTTTTTCTGAGAGATTTCTTATTATTTTCAGATAAGTTTTGGAATATAAAGAAGAGAACAGAAAATGGGGTCATTATTTTGGGGGAGGGGCATAGTTGGGGAAGTGGAAATAAAGAATTCTTTCACAAGTTTTTTAATGATGAGAGTAGGAAAACCATTGGAGAGGAGGATGTTTGGGCTACTTTTTTAGGTGTGATAGGTTTGAACTGATTGATTATAGGTTTTTTCAGGTATAAGTTTACTACAGCCTTCTCTATTTTGTCTGCGTGGTGCAATGAGCCAAAATGTTGTGAGCAAGTGAACATTGTGGTAGTGTTGGGCAAGAGGTTCAGCTTTACTTTGGCTTGTATATATATATAAGTGTTGTCTAATTGGAGGGGAGAGATAGTTTTAAAAGCAGATTTAAATTGTCTCTTCAGTTTCTAAAGAGGTTATTTCTCAATTTTATTGTTTTTAGAAAGTTCAGCCAATTTTTATAGCTCTATTAAATAGCTCTGTTTCTGCAGCTATTTAGACATGACCGATAGAGTTGGTTTAATTATATTAGTATTTTATAGGTGTGAGTGTTTCTTAAATTTTGAATTTGTTTTTTATATAAATTAATTATTTTAAATGAGGCGGTAGTTCTGTTCTGATATTTTGTCGGGGTTTTACTGAAGGAGTGCATTTACGGGCTGTTTCATGTAACAATTAATTTAATTTATTCATATTTTCATCTATTTTTGTTAGAGTAGTCAACTTTAGAAATCATCCCACTCTGTTTCAGTTTTATCAGTTCATTGTCTACCATACCCCTAACAGCGAATGGGATAGGGCATGGAGTAAAAAATGTAGGTTTAACCTACGGTTTTTATCTTAATTTCAACTTTTCAAAATGGTAACATCCAACTTCTGGTTTAAATATTTCTCCTTATCTTATTGTTAAATCCTGTTAAACCTCAGTATCACTATATCTTATCATTTTGAAATATTGAAAATAATCACATAGATTAACACCAAACATTTGTAACCGTTCCCTTCCAATCAAGAACTTCTTTCCTTCCTTTACAACCACAATTTCTCCAGCCATTTCCTTACCTTGCCAACATACGTTACCAGTAATGATACCTAGAAGTTCTAGTACCTCTCCACCATATTTTTTAATCTTAAACTAGTACTTCTAAGAGGTAAAAATGAGAATCGAGATACAAACTAATTCAGGTATGACAATAACACCCACTCCAGTATCTATTTCCATTTTGATATTTTTCCCCTCAAAAATTACTCCTGCTTTGCACTATGCGACAGTATTTAATTCTGTGACTTGGAACAGATCTACTCGGGAAATCAACACCACGCTGTGGATTTTTACATCCATTTACTGGATTTTTACATGTCTTCGCTAAGTGGCTGACCTTACCTCATTTTCTGCACTTGTATATTTTAAACTTACATTTTGACAAATTATGGTTAGCTCTACCACTACAAGTACATCTGATTTCTTTGTATCTCTCTCTCGTAAGGGGTCGGCTTTGGGACTATTCATTGTTTGTCTTCGTAGACATCTGACCTGACAGGTAGTCTGCTGCGCCAACTTGACCAACTCGACCAGGAATTTCTCATCAGGGTTTAGAATCACAAAATGTCTAAAATATACTTATTGGTCAACCCACAGACAAATCTATCCTTGATGGCATGTTCCTGATATTGACCAAACTTAAAACTAGAAGCAGCGCTCCTATCCTTGTGATACCAGTAGTGATGTTTTCCCCACTAGTTTGCCGCAAATCATAGAACCGTACTTGTTCCTTAATGATCAACACTTTAGAAACATACTGAAGGAGGGGAGAAAAACGGAAAAGAGGTAGTAAAAGGTGTATTGCAGATGGATGCATGCACACTCCCACCACAGCACACTAGACAGCTTCTCCCCATTTTCTAATACCTAAATTAATATGATTGTGCTACAGTCTTGAACATTGTAATTTTTAGAACAAGTTACATAATTTTAGAACATTTATTGCTTTTAGATTAATTGATAAGTTTCTGAATTAATAGATATGAAAAGTTTGATCTCAATGACTTGTTATTGACATTCAATATTATTGACTTTAGCTTGATTTTATTTCTTTAGGACTTAAAAAAACTTTAACACAGATGATAACTGAAGTTGGTCAACCAGTAAGTGGGGAAACATTAAGGGATTATGCAGTTCCATTTTTACCTGAAGGAGAGCCTGGAATACTGGAATTAAAGAAAGTTGGAATTCCTGTTCCCACATCTGCTGCAGCAGTGATTGGTCACCTTTTGCTTAAATCTAACATTAAGTTAGCTGCGAAGTTAGGTAATTATTTTTATATTAGGGTTTTGTTTTATTTTGACAAAAGTTGAAAAATTTCTACTTTTTGATGATTTTATTTCAGCACTTCAGTACCGGGCAAATTACACTTCACCACTCTTCTGTAAAAGTGTAGCTTATGCTTATTCAAAGACCAATGACCTTGAGGCATTCATTACCTTAGTAAGAATTATTGTGGATTGTAGTAAAGATGTGACTGACAAGACAGACGATTCTGCTGAAAGAATTCTTTTAGATGTATTAAAAATAATGCTCCAAGAAAATAAATTTAACAAAATTTCTCAATTATTGCAAGTATGTTATATAATACACAGTGTTTTTTTAGGGCCAAGTAAATGTTGTCTGTGAATATATTAAATGTTAATAACTTTTGGTTTATCATTTATAGGCCTATTTGGAATATGGTATTAGCATTTCTCCCCAAGCTGCTGAAAGCTTACAAGACTTACTTGGTGAGAAACATCTTACACAAGAGATTTCAAATATGCTTTCACAGTTGTCATCCCCTGACCTGGAGCTATCTGAATTGGAAAGGAAGCCTCAATTAACAAGAAGAAGAGCTTTGGTAAAATTATTTTACTTTTTTATTACTACCTTAAATTATGGCTTGTCAAGAGCAATACCTTCAGCTCATGAGCAGAATACATATATACATACAAGTGTGTATATATGTGAACATGCATATTTGTATGTGTTTGTATAGATATATACGTAGCAGATGTGGGACTTCCAGACTCTTGTATATCAATTCTGACCTATTTCTTGAAGTGCTGAGAAGCTGAAATTTTACAAGGTGGCAGATCATAGTGGTTTTTATTCTGAAAATTAAAACAAATTTTTACTCCAATCTCAAAGAGCAGTAAGATAAAACAGTATTTATGAGATGATTAATTTTTTGTTTTTTTATTCCAAACAAATTTAATATTTTTCTATTTGCAGGAGGGTTTCTATTTGTAATCTATGATTGGTTAAAGCTAATAAAATTTCATTTTTACCAAAATTTAAAGATTGTTCTGAAATAGGAATATTTGTTAAGTCATTGTCTAATGAGTTTGAGTAAGTTGTTTCTAAGTCTGAGTTTTCAGAATCAGACTGTAATAGTGTTGATAAATGGTCGGTGGCTTGAGATGGATTCATAACTGAAGGAGAGTGGGAATGCTGATAGGGGTTCTGAGTGTTTACTGCTGAAGTGATGTTGACTACAGAATTATCTTCTCTTTTTAACTGGGATTTAACTTTGTTTGTATTGATTTATATTCGGGTCAGTGCTTCGGCATTTGTATTTAGTTTTCCTCTTTTATGTACTAATTCAAATTTGTATTCATGAATTTTAAACGTCAGCGGATTAATTTTGAGTTTGACTCTTTTAGAGAGAAAAGCCATTTGAGAGGGGCATGTTAACAGAGAACTGAGTTTTTTAGGTCTGAATAAGTACGGTTGGAACATTTTCACTCCGTATAGGATTGTTAAACATTCCTTTTTTATTATTGCCAGATTAGTCTCTGAATCATTCAGAGTCCGCCTAGCATAAGCTATGGGGTGTTTTTTTCCCATTTTTTGCCTTAGTATGGCACAGATGGCAAAGTTACTAGTCTGGCTAAATTCCTTTGAAAAGTCTGGGTAATTTAATTCCGGATCGTTAGTTAATAATAATGACAAATAAAATTAAACTTGAAATTAGGACTAAAGATGAACTTGCTATTTACACCAAATCTTATAGATTTCCTTATGTCCATAGAGACGAAGTTCAAACCCAAATTGAGGACATTTTGAAGAAAGGTATTATTCAACAAATATTATTTTTGTTGTGGTATTTTATACTACATTAATTTTAAACAATAAATGCAAGGGAATAGAATAAAAAATCTAACTGTCTCAGCCAGGACTAGAACATGGATCTCCTGCTATCCGGGCAGCACGCTGGCTGTCCTGGCTGAGACAGATTTTTTATTCGATTCCCTTGCATGTATTGTTTGGTATTATACAACATTCCATTTCCCCTTGGAACATACATACCCTTATGGATTGTACCAAAAAAGCTGGATCACTCTGAAAAACAGAAATGGAGAATAGTGATAGACTATTGCAAATTGATGAGAAAAAGGTTGAAGATTAGTTACCTCTTACCAACATAACTGACCTACTAGACAAACCGCACCTTGACCAAACCCCAACAAAAAACATCTAATAATAGTATCTACGGTTAGTTAATAATTTTTTACAATAATTAAAACATTCTATATACTCTGTATCCATATGGTCTATTTTTCGGTTTTTCTTCAGGCATTTAGTTTAGTTACTTTACCAAAGTCTTCGATGAATTTTCTGTAATATCCCAGCAGTCCTAAAAATGTTTTTGATTATTTTAATGTTTTTGATATTGGATATTTTTCTATTCTGGTAAGTTTGAATCTGTCGGGTATAATTTGGTCTCTTGAAACATGATAGCCTAAATAAGTGACTTCTTTTCTTAAAAATTCCGTCTTGTCCAGTTGCATTTTTAAGTTTGCTTCTTTGTCTTTGGAATACCTTTTTCAGGTTCAGTATGTGTTCCTGTAGTGTAGACCAGTACTATAAATAATAATATCATTAAGATATGCGATTATGTTTAAGCCTTTCAATATATTATTCATAAGTCTTTGGAAGGTTCTGTGAGAATTCATGTGGAGGAACTCATAATATCTATCATCCATCGAAATGCCCTCTTAGGGATTATAAATGTACTGTATTTTTCAGTTGATCTGCCATGGGCACCAATTATTTCAAAAGGGTCTGTAATAATTTTATTTTAAGAATATATATTCTAGTTTAACAAAAGATTGAGAGCTATCAGAGTCAATTAAAATTTTTAAATTTAAATTAGGGTAAATAATGCGTGGAAGGTGATTTTCGTCCCATTAAATTCATTAGGTAAATTGGTTTGGGTCGAGGCTTGTATTCTCTAAAAAGTTTTCTGTTTCTATTTCTGTTATTTCAGGTTCTGTCGGTTCAGAATTTATGTTTATTAAATTGACATTGTTAGTTTTTTCAGGTCTTTTGACATAGGAGATTGTTGACATAGGAATAGGTGGTAATGCTTTAAGTCTGTGTGGTGTTGTTTGATTACTTCGGGGACTAGTATAAATTGTTTCCCTGGGCTTCTGAAGTAGTTTTGTTGAGGAGTATAAAAGTTCTGCCTTGGAGTGAACTGGTTAAAATGGTTTGATCGATTAGGGGTTCCTAATTGTTGAGAATTTGTTTGGAATGGTCTTTTTGGTGTTATATAATTTAAATTCTTCTGATTTTGTATTAGTGTTGGTCAGGTTTTATTGTTGTTGAACTGGTAATAATTTGTTAGCATTCACAGGGCCGGGTCAAGTGAGTCATGGTTTCAAGTTCTGAGTAGTGAGCCTACTGGTTCTCTTAAACCTTGGCGATATTGAGATATAACCTAAGGTGATATTTCTGCACTATTTCATAAGTGGTTCTGCAAAATTACCTTTGTGGTTAGAGATGTATGTTAATTGAAGGTTGAGCAGTTTTATTTCTCACTCCTAAAAATGGAAATGGGACTCATTTGAATCCTGTTTTAAATCACAAATTTCTAGTTGGAGGGTATAACAATATCTTTTGCCGCTGTATGAATTTGGTAGGATAGCATTATTAGATGATTTTAGTTGGGGTTCGGTCAAGATAGATAAAAAAAAAATACATATTTAAAAAAAAGTGTATTTTTTAAAAGATTATTTGCCAACATTTCGGCTTACATTGTAAGCCATCTTCAGGGCTGTCTATCATGAAGACGAGAGAGTACGTCCTGTCCCTAAGTTCACATTTTCATGACACTTAGTCATTTGGCAGATAATCTTTTAAAAAATACACCTTTAAAATTTGTATTTTTTTGAATCTACCTTGACTGGACCCCAACTAAAATCATCTAATAATAATATTTTCGGTGAAAAAAACTCTCCTTTTTTAGTAGGATAGCTTTCAGTTGCATCCAGTTGGTTGGGGAACAGGTAGAAATGGATTCGGTTGCTTTGCCTTTAATTTTTGCTAATATCGAGTTCATGAGGTATTCATTTTGGAAATTCTACTGTATTTACTGTATTCTACTGTACCGAGTATTTCCTCAAAACGAATCTCATGAACTCGATATTAGCAAAAATGCCAGCACACCTGTAAGCAGGAGATCCAGGTTCGAGTCCTGACTGAGACGTTTAGATTTTTTATTCTATTCCCTTGCATTTATTGTTTAAAATTAATGTGGGATAAAATACCACAACAAAAAATAATATTTGTTGAATAATACCTTTTTTCAATATGTCCTCAATTTGGGTTTGAACTTCGTCTCTTTGGACATAAGGAAATCTATAAGATTTGGTGTAAATAGGAAGTTTTTCTTTAGTCCTAATTTCATGTTTAATTTTATTTTGATTGTTATTAACTAACGATCTGGTATTGAAATACCCAGACTTTTCAAAGGAATTTAGCAGCACATAAGCCAGCCCCTCAGTACCATGCTTGAAAGTTCAACATGGTTCTCTTGAGCTAGAATGATGCTCCACACAAAGTTTAACTTGGAATCCCAATAAACACTTCCTCCCCTCCAATTGGAGGTTCATTTTTATTACACTGAACAAAGGTGTAATAAAAATGAATACATAAGAAAATTAATTTTAATTGCCGCTTATTTCTAAATGAAGGACCTAGGAATCCTGTTTTAAGTACATTTGCCCTTTCCCTCCCTCCTGATTTTTAGTCTCTCTTCCTGATTTTTATGTCATTTGTGTGGGGTTAATTTACATTTGATGCACATGCTGCAATTTTATTACTTTAGAAATGTGAAAATTTAGCATGATGCTATGGAACCATTTGAGCCACTGACAATTGTATAAGGAACAATTAGTTGGCTAAATAGCAGATTGTTGAATAGCTTGTTAGATTTCATATAAATCCCACATATTATTTAATCTTTGTACATCTGCATCTGTTACTTGAATTTGGGTTTAAGCTATATTTGCTAATTTTCATAAATTCTTTAATTTTCTTAATTAGCTATATTTTTTATTTTTGCTTTTGTTTTAGTTAAATATATTTAATGATGAATCATCTATTCTTAAATCAATAGAAGATGCTTTGGCTAAAGGGGATCCAGCTTTGGGTTTAAAGCGTCAACTTTTAAGTTATTATTGTATTAAAAGAGAATTAATAAAAGCAGAAGAATATTATCAGGTACATTTTTCTTTTAATCTTACAATTAGTTAAAAGTTGTTTTTGTCGTTCAAAGCAAAATAATATGTTATTTAAGTGAAGGATTTTTTTTTTGCTTATTACTTTTTAAAAATTGTAATCAATTAACTTGAAATAAACAAAGTAAAATGCATAAATGTGACCCTTAAGATGTGTTTAGAATAAGAAAATTCGCTGTATGATGATGTTTGCATAAGCCACTCCAATCTGATTTGTGGTTTTACTAGAAGACTATTTAGTATACTAGCCTGAATGAACCTATAGTACAAAGGCCAAGTTTTCACTGGTTAATGCTGAAGAGGAGCAAAGGTTCACCCATGAAGAAAAAAATAGAACCTTTCTTCATTAGAAAAAAAAGTCTGCAGATGCTCATGAAAAAATGGTTAATGAATGTTTTGAGCTATTTTTTTAAGAACATCTACTCCAAATATTCAAAGGCGTGTCAAGACTGATAAAAAAAGGTTGTGGAATATTTCTAATGAGAATCGGCAAAAATATGTTAAACATATTTAAAAAAAAGTTTCAAGGACATTTTACAATATATTTGAATCGTCCCCGACATATTTAAAAATTTAGGTTTTAGTTAGAAATAAATAGGATTAAACGTTTTACCATAGAAGAAATTTGTGACATTTTCTCATAGTATTCTTTTGAATAAGTTTTAATTTAAACTGGTGAATTTTCTAATGAGTTAATTTGAATATCTTATAAATAAATGTGTCATAAATCAGCTGTTGACAAATAATAGTATTTATGTTACTTTCATGTCATCCTTCGCAATAATAGCATAACATATGTAATAATAATAATTTTTCTTCTTTCCTGAAAATAATATTCAAAAATTTTTACAATATAAAAACTTTTATATTCATTTTTATAGCATTAAGGAAGAATGTTTAGATTATCTTATCTCAGATAACTTGATTAATTCCTTTGCAATTAATACTGTTTAGAATGGATATTTTTTTTCAGTTGAAGAAAGTGGTTTCTCTCCCATAGGATTCAATTTTGATAGTTCTAAGTTGTACACATATACATCAAGCAAGCTTTAATTGTTTTCTGATCTGTGTCACACACACACACACGCACACCCACACCTACACAAGGCACAAGCACACATACATGCACCCACACACACACACAACACAACACAACACTAACACACACATTCAAATATTTTTCTGTACTAAAAAAAAATTCCCACACATGCATTCATGACATGTACTTGAGAGAAAAATACAAGAAAAATAAAGCATGATGCTTTAACTAGTAGTATAATTAAAATACATGTGTGAAGCCCTCTTTATCTCACACACACTCATATCCTTGCTTATATGTTTGTTATATGTTTATAATAATTTGTTTCAGGAATTAAAAAGGAGTAATTTTGAATTTGTAACTGGATCACTTGTCCATTTAATGGACCTATATATACATTATGAGAAACTTCCTGAGGCATTGGAATTTTACCACAAAATTTTTGCAAATAGAACTGAAAAAAACAATGTTCAGATTGATCCCAGTAAAATATTAAGGCTTGGTGGATTAATGATTAAACAAGATAAATTAGAAGGTATCTCATTATTTAATTAGTTTAAAATGTTGATTTAACAGTTGTACCTTTTGAAAAATGGTTAATTCTTTGGTGATTTGGTAAATAAATAACTTCATGGTGATACAGACTTAATTTTATGTCTAAAAATCTTGTGCATAAATGTAGGCTGGCCCCAGGAGGACAGAAATGTCTCCTTTTTTTTAATGATAAAATTGAAATAAGTTATAAACTGGAAATACTGCAAGTATAAGGCTTGTCTGAATTTACAGGAGGGACTGCCAGCAGTTCCATTGGTGTGCCCAAAACATGGCTTTCATTAGTTAATGGTCAGGAACCTTATTTAATGGGTTCATCCTGTATAAAAATCTGTGCAGCTTTATCTACTTTTAAAATTTTAATTCAAAAGTACAATTTGTGGATATCACCATCAAAACCAATTATTCCTCTCCTGAAGTGCAAAAGAATGCTGAATACTGAAATATAATTGTATAAATCTGGCCCAAGCAGAATTAATCTGTTTAAGCCTACTCCTAGGGCTTTCGTGGCAGCGTCAAACATGACTCTGATTTTTCCAGGTTTTTTTGGGATTGAATTGCAACTAAATGTGGCAAATACCAAGTCTTGGAGAAATAAGAAATAAACTTCCTAAAAGAAGCTTTTAGTTCAGTATCAAACTGTTTCCGATCATATCCTTCAGCAATGTAGTAATTGATTTTTTGGTGATATTACTCCGCAAATCATGAGCTGAGACAAAATTTTCTATCAATGCACTTAAGTCTTTTGAAGGTCAGATAACTGTTAACAGTAGCTGGTTCATCAGTTTTCCAAAGAAAGCCAACTTCTTAATGATTTTCCCTAAATCTTCCGCCATGTACAACCTAACCAAGTTGTAAAAAGCGAGCTTGTTCCAGTCTTGCCAAACTGCACTGATCGGCTCGATTACAGGTCAGTTATTCTCACCAAAAAAGGGCACTTGGAGGTCCAGTGTTCATGTTGAATGATTTTCTCTCGCTTTTTGGCCACCAGTCTGATAATTTATCCTTAGCGACTTGCTGGAAAGGCAATGCAAGCCCCTGAGTTCTCATCCTGCCAAGAAAATAAGTCCGACTACCGACCTGAACTCCAGAAACCAACATATCAACCAGTTGGGACTCCTTGTCCACCTTAGACACTCCTTGTATCCACTAGGTATGAAGGACTGGTTTCCTAGTGAGGCAACTGTAACAATCGTACTGGGGGCTATATGTCACTGGATGACTGTTGCCCCTTCTTATCAACCCAGCTTAATTTTCCTGTTGCTCTTCCTACTCCGAGGCAAATTGATAACTTAGTTAATTCATCTGACGCTAATAATTAATTTACAAGGAATTTTCATTAGTTAATATAGAAAGGTTTCAAAAAGTAAAACTCAAATTATTAAAATTATTAGATGTTTTTTCTTGGGGTTCGTTCAAGGTAGATCCAAATAAAAATAATACAAATTTAAAAAATGTGTATTTTTTAAATTATCTACCAACATTTTGGCTAACAGTGTAAGCCATCTTCAGGACTATAATGAAGGCGAGAGGAGACGTCGTGTCACTAAGATCCCATTTTCATGATGTCGTGATAGCCCTGAAGATGGCTTGCACTGTAAGCCTAAATATTGGAAGATAATTTAAAAAATACAAATTTTTTAAATTTGTATTTTTTGGATCTGCCTTGACATCTATTAAAAAAACCTATGGTAAAAACAAAACAACTCTATTTCAGATTATTATACATTTAAAAAATGTATCTCCTTAAATTAATTTAGAATATTAGTCCCTAAATTAATGCAGAATATATAATATTACAAAGGAAAGCAATGATTGAAAGAAAAAACAAGAAATAAATAAGTAAGGAATTTTTTAGAAGAATTTAAGCAGGCCTACTAGAATCTAATTGCTATTTATGGGTAATCATAACTTTTTCTTCTGAAGTAAAGAAGAAGGTAGCATACATCAATTGACCCCTTTCTGTACAGGTCTGGTCCTCTTGTAACATATTTCCCTAGTCTTTAACAATATATTTAATGATTGATGTACATATATTTTTATATTCCTATACTTTAAAAGGCAACCTAGCAAAATACTCAGAAGGTTAATGTTCACATTTATGTCATATTTTTAAAATCACATGTTTAATAAGTAAATAATGACAATTAAATATATTATTAATAAAATCATTACATATATTACATAATTTTTATTTTATTTATTTATT
>KZ807216.1:83013-116099 GCA_000696205.2 Oncopeltus fasciatus | reverse complement strand
ATATATATATAAGAAATTTAAAACCAGTAAAAAAAACAGATTTTTCATTATACTTAAATTTTAATAACAGTACATAATACACCTTTCAACTGTGATATAATTAATTAAAATATGTAATACAATTAATATTTTATCTCTGTACCACATTGATGCTTCAAATTTCATTTGAATTTTGAAAGAAGTATAATTCCATAACAAAATCTATAAGGTGTTTATTCAGCAATGTCCTTCATAATTTATTTTTATTTGCCAGGGAAATTTTAATAGTGTCATTTTTAATAAAGAATTGTTTTAATGTGTGCTTTTAAATTTATTTGATCTAACATTTTTCTTACATTTTCAGTTGAAGAAATTGTAAAGCTTTATACTGAAAAAGGCATTTTGGAACCAGCCAATGCCTTGTGGAGTTTTTACTTTTCAAATGGAAATACTAAAAAAGCAGAAGAATATTGGACAATTATAAAAGAATGTAAAAAAATAATGTTTCAACCTATATTTAAACAAATACGTTTAAATAATCAAATTGAGTTATGCAGGGATCTCTTAAATTTGCTGAAAGCTTCTAAAGTGGACTCTATGCAGCTTGGTCCAGTTTACAGCTTATTAATTAACATAGAAAGTAAGTTGATTTTAGTAAGGTAAGTTATGTGCTTATGAGTTATTACAGTTGCGACTAATTCAGGCAATTATTTGCCTAAACTTTCAGCAAAAGTTTTAACTAGTTTTGACATTACATTTGAACATACCACATACATATTTATGTCATATCACTTATATCTCAAATAACTAAAAATTGGATGCACATTCTTGAAAAATGGGCCCTATTCGGGGAATAGAGGTGCAAATTAATTCACCACTAGGTTCCCCAAACCTGGTGGTGAATTAATTTGCACTCCTGGAATGTTAGGAGACCTCTAGAGAGAAGTTTGTCCTTTGAGAAACCTTTGCTAAGATGTGCCAACCTCTGCCCAAGTAGAGCAGCCCTTTTATTTATTTTTTAATGTGTTATCCTTCCTTTTAACCACTTAGGGTCTTGGAAGGAGGGGCTATCTATAGGTTGTCATCCCATTCTCAACATCCATGGCTCAGGACAAATTTCTATTTATTGAGAAAAGCTTGCCCAGAGTGTGATTTGAACCTTCAGCCCCAGGATTGCCAGTGTACTATGGGCTTGCACATTGTGTTGTAGAAGATTTGAGAATGGCCAAAGAGACTAACTGCAGTGATCTATATAGAAAATTGGCCTCATTGAGGAACTGAAGCAACGGGGTGCCATGATTGGCAAAGCACTTCATTGGACAATATCTGTTCTACTTTATGATTAGAAATACTTGATCTCTGAAGCCCTCATAGAATGTTCTATGGAGGAACCTTGTCGACCTGAGAACTCAATTTTGTCAATTTAACATCAACAAGCTTGCTACTCTTAAGATTTGGACATTGTCTTTTGATTGGTATATTGTTAAGCAGATGGTGGAGAACTTCACAGATCCTAGAATCTCTTCTGATAATCTACTATTATGATCGTGAGCATGGATGGTCATGACATGATAAAATACTAATCAGGACAATATCAATAATATTTAGACTTATACATTCTTTAAAAAAATGACTATTGAAAGCAATGATTAAGTGAGTTCATTTTCTGCTATGATTAGAGTTTATGTGTACTGAAGTTTCTATTCGTTATCTTTATTTTTCAGATCAGTCTGGAAATTTGAGTGAAGCTGAAAGAATTCTGGATGAAGCAATCAAGGAGTGTTCTATTGAATATTTAGGTAGAAATGTCCTTCTCAGGTTAAAAAAGAATTTAGAAGATAATGGCAGGCATTTCAAATATACATTGCCACCATCTAAAGTAAGAAATATACATTAATTTTTCTTAATTATTTATTTTATAATGCTTAATTTATATACCTGACATCACTTAATGTTTATGTTTTATTAAGAAATTATATTTATGGGGAAGGAAATGGAATTACATTTTCTTCTATAAAATTTTTAATTGTACTCCGTAGGCCATTTTTCTAGAGCACAATTAATATATACTCTGGAGAATATCAATCATATATACTCATTTACGTATATTAGGCTAATGGTTGATATTCTCAAGCTTTCCAAGGTTGCATGTTTGACACTACTCCTTGTAGGTATAGTGCTTTTATGAGATACTCTAATTTTTATTCAGCATTATAAAATCAACTTTATATATATATATTCTCTTGTGAGGTGTGNATATATTTATTTATTTATTTATTTATCATTCATTTTTTTATTATTACTTCTTTAAAAAAATGCCTTATTTATGTTGTCCTTAAAAAAAGTTAGTTTGAAAAATTTATAAAAAAAATATTTTAGTTCACTCATAATTTTTAAAACTATAACTATTACAATTCATGAGAGGGAACAGAATAAAAAAATCAAGATTTTTTTTATTCTGTTCCCTCTCATGAATTATTTATAATTTACGTGGGATAAAAAAAAACAAAAAAAACCACAAATAAAATATTTAAAAATTATAACTATTACATGTTCACATAGGCTTCGATGGTCATCAGATGTATTTACTGTTTCTTCTTCTGGGTTGGGCCGTGTCAAATTGTTGTTATTTGCCGAGCTTTCGCACATCATGTGATGGCTTCTTCAGGGCTAAAAAGAGAATGAGAGTTGTAAAAGAGAGATTTTTAAAATCCAGGAGGTATATAATTACCATGTTTTATACACCAGGTGGTGTATAATCCCGGCGCGGTCTGGTCCTTGGGCGAAGCCTGCCTTTCCATTGGTTGATACTGTGTTCTGGCTGCTGGTCTCTGGAGTAGTCAGGTAGCTGGTCACTGATTGGTTGGATCCTCTTGTCAATTAGCGCTGGTTTCCAGTTTTTACTCAGTCTGTATCCGTCTTCTCTGTTGATATTTTTCGGATTCTTGGTTATTTCGATGGCTTCTCTGATGGTTCGCCGATAGTAGTTGCTTTCCCGGGCCACTATTGAAGTGTCTTCGAATTTGATGTTTGCTTTCCCGGGCCAGTATTGAACATCAAATTCGAAGGCGCTTCAATACTGGCCCGGGAAAGCAAACATCAAATTCGAAGACACTTCAATAGTGGCCCGGGAAAGCAACTACTATCGGCGAACCATCAGAGAAGCCATCGAAATAACCAAGAATCCGAAAAATATCAACAGAGAAGACTGATACAGATTGAGTAAAAACTGGAAACCAGCGCTAATTGACAAGAGGATCCAACCAATCAGTGACCAGCTACCTGACTACTCCAGAGACCAGCAGCCAGAACACAGTATCAACCAATGGGAAGGCAGGCTTCGCCCAAGGACCTGACCACGCCGGGACTATACACCACCTGGTGTATAAAACATGCTAATTATATACCTCCTGGATTTTGAAAATCTCTCTTTTACAACTCTCATTCTCTTTTCAGCCCTGAAGAAGCCATCACATGATGTGTGAAAGCTCGGCAAATAACAACAATTTGACACGGTCCAACCCGGAAGAAGAAATAGTAAATACATATAACTATTACTTTCATAAATAATATATACTTTAGGAATGAAAGAGATATAGTCTTTCCCGTTTTAAATAATTTTATTTGTGATATGTTTCAGTGACAATACACCATCTTCAGGCACTACAGAGTGTCACGAAATACTGTTCTCCCCTTAGTATTCCAACGAGCACTGAGGGGAGGACCGTATTTGTTAGACTCTGTAGTGCCTGAAAATGGTTTATTAACACCGACACCGGTTGCAAATAAAATTATTTGAAACTGGAAAGATTACCTCTCTATCATCCCTAAAGTGATCAATATTCCTGTAACCTCCATAAAAAAAAAAGAAAAGAAATATATATAAATATATCCATAGATCATTCCACCCTAGGTGTGGGTTCACAATAGATTCTAATAGATAAATGTTTTGGTCTTAATTGGTGAAATAAAAACTTAATGTACACTTTAAACTTACTTAGTTTATCATATTCAACTATAACTATTTATAAATAAAATTTTACTTTGCAGAAATCAATTTTCAAATGTTTGGTATCATTTTTGGAAATAAATTTGTATTTTTCATGCTTTGTTATGGCTTCTATTTCTCATTTTATTCTTGCAATAGTGTGCTGGGTTTTAACTTCCAAAAAGATAGGTTTTAACCAAGGTGAATTTACCAAGTATCTCTAAGTATTATAGTATAATTATTTATGAAACATTAACTGCACACACACACACAATATATATATATATATATATATATATATATATATATATATATATATATATNAAACTCTCGCGTCTACTATAGATTGTAATCAAGAATAGGTGAGATAGAAAGTGCAGTGCACATACAAAAAGAAAAAAATCACAAGGAGTAAAATTATCAGGGATCTCTCGTCCTTCGTCAGTGAGGGTGAAGAGAGACTGGGACTGCGGAAAGGACTCAAAGAGAGGGCAACTAGTATTGATAAATGATAAATGTTTATCACATGGGCTAGTTTTGAGTGGTTCAAGGGTTTCCAAGATGGCTGAGAAGACTTGGAGATGACGCCCTTCCATGTCCAAAACAGATGAAAGTATCGAAAAGGTCTGTCATATCTGACAGTCGGTTAACAATTTGTAAGATTGCTATAACTATTGATGGGAATTGACAAATAATGCGTAAGGCAAATTTTACATAACAATTTGAACATCTAAATAGTGTGGTGCCTAAAATTCTCACAATTGAACAAAAAGAAGCTTGTAAAAAAGAGTTGACACTTTAGATGCCATTACAAATGACCCGAACTTTTGGAAAGAGTCATAACATATGATGAATCTTGGTTTTTCCCGAAACAAAACATCAATCCATGCATCGGAAGGATCCAACCAAAGCAATGGTGATCTTTTTTGGGGGGGGGGGCATTCACGGGATTGTGTAACTCCACTGGATTCCTGAAGGTCAAACTATTAATCAAAAATACTACCGTTGGGTGCTTGCTCAACTCCACGAAAGAGTAAGGATAAAATGACCTGAATTGTCAGAGAACAAATCATGGGCTCTTCTTCAAGACAACATGTCGGCTCACAATGTCTGTCAAGATGTTTCTAACCAAGTACAACATCTTACATCCTAGTTTTAGACCATCTGCCTTATTTGCCTAACCTGGAACATGTGACTTTTATCTGTCTCCCAATGTCAAATCTGCATTAAAAGGTGACTTTTATCTGTCTCCCAATGTCAAATCTGCATTAAAAGGAACAAGATTTCAGTTTGTTGAAGCTGTGAAAGAAAAAGCTTCATCCAGGAGCTCACAATGGAAGCTGTTTCGAACAATGGAAAATTCGCATGGAGCACTGTAAGGATAAAAGAGGGGTGTATATTGAAGCTGATAAAAACTAAATATCTATAAATTTGAAATAAAATATTTTACAGCGATAGTCTCGTTATTTAATAGCCACATATAAATATCCTGAAGATGGCTTACAATGTAAGACAAAACGTTGGCAGATAATCCTTTATTAAAAAATACATTTTTTTAAATTTGTATTTTTTGGATCTACCTTGACCGAACCCCAACTAAAATCATCTAAGAATAAATATTCTGCATGTCTCTTAACTTGGAAACCTGTTCAAATGTCTCCAGTTTTGAAAGTTAGCAGGAATGACGATTTTTCCTACAATATTATTTATAGGTTAATCAGT
The DNA here is from genome assembly GCA_000696205.2 of Oncopeltus fasciatus. Taxonomy (NCBI): domain Eukaryota; kingdom Metazoa; phylum Arthropoda; class Insecta; order Hemiptera; family Lygaeidae; genus Oncopeltus; species Oncopeltus fasciatus. The sequence continues at coordinate 110,410 of KZ807216.1, read as the reverse complement.
TTGTCATAATATCATAAAGGTAAATTTTTCATGCTTATTCTAAAAGTGGGATGGATTATTTCATAGTTTTAATTCTTGTCTATTGTATATTTTCAACCAATATTCCTCTCTTTCTTATAAATTATTTGACTAGTTTAGCAATCAAACATGTTTTTTATTAGCATTATTTTGTCTTCTCGATTTTATAAAATAAAAATCGAAACTTGAATGTTGATGAACTGTGTATGATTCTAGGGAAATAGAATGCATCAGAGGCAGGATTTCAGCTCTTCATCAGACAGTGACAGTGATTCTGAAAGTGTACAAAAACCAAGAGCAAGGTTATGAATGTACTATTAAAATAGTACTGTAAGTAGACATTTTTTTTTTTGCAGGTAACAATTATTTTGTATTAATATTAATTAGTCAATTCATTACTACTACTGAAAAATTAATTATAGCTTAATATTTTTTGTTACTGAGTAATGATTATTTATATAATTCTTTGCCAAAATTGTTACGAACTGTATAATTTTTTGTATTGTGTAATAATAAATGTATAACTATGATTTGAATTGTCTTTTAGGAGCTTCTTGTATGTAGGAATGATTTTTTATATGGACGAATAAATTCCTAATATGCTCTTAAAGTTAATTATACATAAGTATATAAGTATTTGAAAAAATATATTTTTTCCCCAAAGGTTTATTATGTTAAAACACTTATAGACAAAGAATATTCAATGTTTCACATCCTAATGTCAATATTGCTCATTCTAATAGTATCACATTCAATTTTAAAACAAATTACATATAAAAAGCCTCCTCCTTAACAGCCTTATTAATGGCTATTAAGTTACACAAATTATGCCTGTGCTTTTCTAATAGAGGCTAAATTTGTAGCTGAGTTATTAGCATTAATATTAATAATTTTATTGGTCTTATTAATTTTATATATTTAAAATTCTTGTGATACTGAAGAGTAACTGATGTGAAAAAATTGAAGTGAGGAGGAAGATGCTGTTTATGTATTAATAATATTATTTCATGTACCTTACTTACTATTAATATCATGTATAATTTTGCAATTTATAATAAATGTAAATATGAGTCAAAAAATAATTGTTACTTAAATTTGAAATATTTGTAAAATTTTTGCTTTAATATTTTATTATTGGTATTTTTGTTACCAATATTATAAATTTTTGGTTGTTTAGTTTTAGTGACCGTTAGTCATACTAGTTCACTGATTGTACGATAAATTTTTGTTGTGTAAAAAAGTTGTTTAATAAGTTTAAAAAAAATATATAATTTTTCCTTAAGTTTTTTTAAGTTAATTTTTTCACCATATCCTTCCTGTTTTGAGTATTTTCTTAGTGTCCTTCATTTAGAATATTTCTTATGGCCAACTGAACAATGAAATCCATTCAGCAACTGAGGTGCATTCTCAATTTTTCTGTTTTATTTGGGAATCAAACCCGGAATTGCAGTTTCCAAGGTGAAATAAGCTAAGCCAAAGTTTGGAGGGGGTCAGTGGGACAAGGGTTAAGAGTTAGGGGTGAGGGGGCGCCATTCAAAGTCCTCTCTCCCCCCCCCCCCCAAGTTGAACAGGAGCGTTCGGCGAAGTGAGCAGGTATACACAGTGTCCCCCCGAGGCCTTGCGATAAGGATGAGCCGACTCCGGCGCCTACTATCACTGCTGTACTCCTCGCACAGTTCGGGGAACGCAGCCAAGTCCTCGTGTCGGCGGAGTGATAAGGGATCACACCCGCACAGAACCCACTTCAGAAAGGAGGGGGGGAATAATGGACATACTTTGACAGAAAACTGGCAATGCTCAAGGGCAAAATGTTCTCCATAGACATTCAATTGTTTCTTTTGAGAGTTATGATTTCTTCTTAGTAGGTTGAGGTAAGTAATCTAAAAGGTTTAACAATTAATGAGAAGGAATAGAATAAAAAAATCTATCTGTCCGAGCCAGGAATCGAACCTGGATCTCCTGCTATCCGGTCCTGCTGTCCTGGTGGTGTAATGGCTAAGCATACCGGCCCGGATAGCAGGAGATCCAGGTTCGATTCCTGGCTCGGACACATAGATTTTTTATTCTATTCCCTCGCATTAATTGTTTAAAATTTACTTGGGATAATAAACCACAACTAAATTAATATTTATAAATGAAAATAAAAATTAAATAAGGAGAGTCGATAAATAGCTAGACAATGTCCTTCAAGCATAAGACGATGTATTCGTCTTTCTCGTGGGTTAGGCTCTCGCTAGTGTGTTGGGAATTTAATAAGTTATCTAGCTCGTTTCGGTGGTGCAAGTGGTAGCATTCGTGCCGGGAAAGCAGGAGATCCAGATTCGTGTCCTGGCTGGGACAGTTTATTCTCTCAAATTAATTTTTTTAACAGAGAACGATTAATGTAAAACTTCTCGAAGAATTAAAACTTTAAAAAAAAGGATAAATAAATAACATACAATTACTGATGAAAAATAACCTGACTTAAGAGAAAAAATGAAACAATAATAAACAGCATAACTGAAAAATTAAATAAAATTAACATAGAAAATATTACATGGTCATAGGTTATATAGAGAAAGGAAATTCACCCAATGTGCGTCGGTCCACTGCCATAAATACCTTCAGGTCGCCAGACAGCCCATGGTCATCCGAACATATCTATGTGTTCTGAAATATTGATAACCACCACAGCTCGACCGTCATCCTGTCGACATTTGACCTGGTCGACAGAGAACTTCACATATTGTAGCTTGCCTTTCTTCTTGCGGCGTGCCTCTTAGTAGAGGCGCTTGTTCGTGGGGCTCATACTCTCGCTTAGATAAACGGGATGGGTATCATTCTCCTCCCAGCCAATATGCCTGGTTGTCAGGTCCTTCCTCTCTCTTCTGACAACCTCGTCCCTCATAGATAGCCGAACGAATTTTGCTATGATAACTGGTGGTCTAGGCTCATCCTTTCGCTAGTGATTCATGGCGATATAGTGCTAAACTATATCAATATCTTTTGGAGCGATCTTTAGACCCAGTCTGGCACCTATACTCGTCACCAGACCAGCGGGAGTTTCCCTGAACTTGGACCAGGTGCGGTATCCCTCGAACTTAGATAGATCTGGAGAGTAATTCCTGTTGGGCTCCAGTACAGTCACCCTTGATTTCAATGTCTTGTTTTTAAGTGCTAGTTTCTCGAAAACTTTTGTCTAGGCTTCTAATCTGTTCTCTATACTTTTGAGAAGCCTGGCATTTTCAAAAGCAGCGTCTTTGTTTTTATTAAGAGAGTCTTCAAACTCTCTTAGCTCACTACTCTTTTTATCTCGCCTATCTCCGTTGAGAGCGTCCTCATTCCCTTCTGAATATAAGTAATTAGACTACCTTCCTCAGTAGACTTAGGTGATGAGGTCTTCCTAGTTTTTTTTTTACATTTGTCACAGGTCCAGCCTTATCTTTGTGACCTCTGAGACTCAATATATATTGAGTGTCATCAATACCACAACACTTTCCCTGGTAAATTAATTTGCAGGTGATACAGGCTAGAATGCTCTTGTCATCCCTATTAATAGTGTGTTTACACACTGGACACAGCACCATTTTATTTATTTTAAAAAGCTCAGATAAACAGCTGGTGAGATAAGAGGTAGGCTGTGCGTGTCTACTAGGCAGGGAGGAGAGCTTCGGAGAAGGGATAATGCTCAGCAGATTACTTACTGACAATGAAACTTCTGATAAGCCCGCTTGTTCCGCTACTCACCGCAAACTCCCGGTGTAGATTGAAGAGCTGTAAGACGTCTTTCACTAATTTCAAAAACTTGTGAAGACCATTAGAAACTTAATTCAACTCTGTGCGAAAAATCAAGCGGAAAATCTCACTTTGAACCTTTAAGATAACGATTTAGTATGGAGCCGAAGACCACTGGTTGCCTTCTCAGGCCAGAATTTATACAAATTGGGGATGAATTTTTTTTCAGTTTAAGAAGTTAGAGGAGAGCGATATTTCCACACAATTATGTAAAATAAAATAAGTTTGGTATGAACTTCAAACTGAATTGCTAAATGAGCATATAACAGAACAGCCTGATTTTAGTTAATTTGTGAAGTTTAGTTGCCTCAGTCTTATTTTAACTTTAAGTTATGTGTAGAAAATCTGACCGAGCAGTTGTATGCTTATGAGAGCTCTTTAATCCAAAAGTAGGAAATTGTGAGCCCTGTAGATGTTTTGGCTTTGTCACCTGGCAAAAAGGCTGCGAGTTATCAGGGTATGCTCATCTGCTACAATTAAAGTGAGCTTAGCCGCATTGCTAGATTTTGTAAGAAATCTAAAAAAAAAAAAAAAAGTTTATTAAAAACTGGGGAAGCCGATAACTGTGGTGGTGAATCAGAAGATGAGTGTTTGCTTCTAGCTAAGTGCAACATTTCTCTACCTGATCATAAGAGTATCTGGTTTGTAGATAATGGAGCCACAAACCACATCACTTTTGAAAAATTTTGATTTCCCCATGGGGTTTGATGTGCTGGAGTTCAGTTGTTGGAAGCTGTAGGTAAAGGCAATATTGTGGTCGAGTCAGAAGTGATTATCTCGATGTGCAAAATCACTTTGAAAGCTGTTTAGTATGTACCAAAGAATGAAAATAATTTGTTCTTTGTCTTAGCAACATATGAGCCTCCACCAAATAGTTTGTTTGAATCGACTAAAAATCAGTATAGCTTTAGAGTTAATGACTCGGAGGTTTTTCAACCTCAGGGGTAGCTGCTCCACTGATGGTGCTGTGATGCGGAATGTCAGAAGCAGTCATCCAATGCAATATTGACCACAACAGCCGAGATCCTTGCCACTGGTGAAGCAACTCAAGAATGTGACTGTCCAAGATATTAATTTGTGCCAGAGACTTGAAGGAAAAGACAATTTTTTTGTACTTACGTAATAATTTTATTTATTCATTGTCTATTTCTTCTTCTTCTCTGTACATTTCTATTGAAACGCCATCTACAATACTAACTTCTGGCAAATAAAAAAGCAACTGGACATAGCCATCAACATTCTTGAAGATAGGATTTCCTGTTAAAGTTATGTTTTCTAAATGAGTCATGTTTTTCAAAAATTTCAATGTTTTGACCTCCTGAAAAAATAATTCATAAGAATAAGATGAAGTGAGAGGAATAATAATTCCTATGAGAAGGAATTTACTTATAAATATGTTGTTTATACTACATGGAAAGGGAATTTTTAAGCATCATAGTTAATAAATATTTAATTTTAGCCAAATACCACTGAATGTTTCTACTTTTCTGGATAACAAAGTTTACCATGGAGTATTTATTTTTATTGTAGGAATGGAGAATCATGGAGATTTGGTAACAAATAGAGGTTGCTAAACTATACTAATGTTTTTCACCAAATTAGATCTGTAGCTGCAGAATGCTACAGAACAGAGTATTCTTCACAAATATCAAGATTTTCACCAGCAGACTCTTGTTGAAATCCTCTTTATAAAGGATTTATAAATCTTTTTGGATCCCCCTCTATCTTCCCGGCCAGTCTAAAGCAAACTTTAGTGGACATAACTTTTACACTAATTGTTCTCAAGGGATTCTAATAAAATTTCTTAATTTACTCTTTTTTGTATCCGTCTGTATTAAGACATGGGAAATGGGCATAGATTATTCGGCTCCACACAAAAGTGTGATGGGATTTTTTTATAATTTTAAAGTAAAATGTAGCAATGGACAATAAACAGTACTAAAAAGAAAGTTTATCCTTTTTTCTTTTATTATAAATATACTGAGGAATGATAAGACATCAATTTTACTTGAAAATTATCCTTATATTCCCCCTGCCAACTTATCTCGATTGCTATTACAAGCAATTGTTGAATATCGAAATATTCCTTATCTAATCATCAAAATAAGCGCAACAGGTGGCACTATTAGTTAACAAACCTTAGTTACCAATAAGCAAACATAAAATTTAAGCAATTACCAGCAAAAATCTAATCCAAGAATTACGAATTATAGTTTTATCTTGTTTTAGTTGATCTATTTAAAGGGTGTTCTCATTTTGTATTTANATATAATGTTATAAATCTTTATAATATCAAGAAAATTAAAAAAAAAAAGTATATCCTCTTAAAATTAATTTTTTAAGGGACAGAACAAATGGATAGATTTGTAATTGAGATAAAGAAAAGGTAATTAATGGAGCTGGAGAGGTAGGAATAAGTAGAGTGGTTAAATATATAAAAATTATTTAGAATACCGAAGAAGGTAGAGGATAGGTAGATCTTGGGTGGGTAATAATTAAAATTAAACAGAAAAACATATAATAGCAGATTAAAAGATTAAAGGGAATTAGTGAGGAATTTTAGGAAGGACAGCAAAGGACATGAAATGAGTGTGGAGAGATAGTAGGAAGAAGGTAGTATGATAGATGAAATAAGTTCGCCAAGGATGGATTGGTTAGCTCTAAGAGGTACAAATAGCTGAGGATATATAAAGGAGGATAAGGAAGAATATAGAAGAGGGGAGGAAATATAGATCTATAAAAGGTGAGGGAGTGAGAGGATAGATAAAGAAATAGTCAACAATAGTTTAAAATAGGCTAAGGAAACACATACAATGATTGAGAAAATAAATATGCAAAGGTGAGAGAATAGATAAAATAATCAGTAAATTGATGTAGAGGGCATACCTATATGTAAACCAAAGAGGAGGACATACCTGTATAATATCTAGTTTGAAGAAGGGTAAAGGTAAATATAATGAAGAGGAAGAAGAATAAATGGACTTTAAAGGTTACATAAACGGAGAGTGAGGTTGGATAAAAAGACTGAAGTAATATAAAAGGAGATATTGAATTAAAGTAAAAAAAGGCTGAAAAGAGGGGTGGAAAGTAGATCAAAATGAAGAAAAGAGCAGATTACTATGGTGGAATGAGATCAAGAATTCAAGAAAAAAAAATTGTAAAAAGAATATATTATATGAACTGTGTAAACTAAACAGATTCCACATGTTTTAATAAAGATGGACATTAATAAAATTAAATGATTAATTTTATGAAGATGTATGAGCGTAAAAGAAGGATCACTAAGATTGGCCGGAAAGGAAGGGTGAGTGGAGTACACAGTCAATGTAGTTATAATCTTCCTTTATAGGCGTTTTACTTTTAGAACCAAAAGTTAAAAAATTAAATTTTAAGCTAAGCTCCATTCATTCTTAAATGAAGGTAATACGATTACAAATTTTGATCTTACACTAAACCCCCACTCATCATCCGATTTCAACTCAAAATGAATTCATTCAACATTTTCAATGAAAATACCGAATTTGGTTTCTATTTTTCAAAAATATGAGGGCCTTCCAATACTTGAAATAACACAACTTAATATACATTATTCGTAAAAATGTTAAAAAATTATTTTTTGTATTTTTTTCTTATCTCTAATAGTAACAAACATTTGGACAATTTTTGACATTAATGGTTTTCTAAACGAATATTTTTTATTGCTAATAGAGTTAACACAGATTTATTTTAATTCTAAAAATTGCGGATGCTGGAATTACGAAAAGGTATATATACATGTTTACGAACCATATTTTAAACCTTTCTAGAGTAGGATCCATGAGGATCTGTTACAATTTTTCAAAAGTTGTGTTGTGGCACCAGCTTGAATAGCTTGATTTTCTCTCAGGAAATTGGTTAAAACGAAGGAAATAAAAAAAAAAAAAGATATAATAAATGAAAGGGAAGATCAACCTCCCCTTTCAGTCAATTAAGGTTATGGAGGGAGGGGCTATCTTCAGGTTGCCATCCTATTCTAAACATCCGTGGCTCAGGACAAGCTTTTAGTTATTTATTTCATTCGATTAAAGCTTGTCATAGGTGGGATTTGAAACCTCAGTGCCAGGATTGCGAGAACCAAATGAATCTCGTGAGCTATCCTGGCACCCCAAATAAGTAGATCAGTCTGTAATGGAAGAAGGTTGGACAAAAGAGTAAGACATGACCATAGAGCGACATGAAGAAAAAAGAAGAGGGGGGAAGGACTAACTGATGATTTAGTTAATAGAAGGAAGAAAGGAAAATTAGGTAATTGAAAGGTAAGTAGAGACATAGAACATGTGATGGATTGGTTGTAAACAGAGGAACTGAAAGGAAACAGGGAATCAAATAGATAAATTGGTTGATGAAATCTTAGAAGAAGGTTGAGCATATATTAGCATGAATCGCCCCTCTTCCTTTCGAAAACAAAAAAAAATTAAAAATCAATAAAAACTAAGCATGTACATAATGTACAAAAATTGTATGTCTTAAATTTAAATATTATATTGTTTAGTTTTTCCCCTGAGAAAAACAATTAATGTAGCTCATAGACCATTTAATTAAACTTCAAGTTATTCTTAAATAATTCCTAAATATAGGGGAATATTTATTTTATCAATAAACAAACCGTTATTGAAAAAAGTTGTGCATTGAAAAATCTGTTATTCCAAATAAGCCCCCCTCCCCTCTTATTTATAAAAAAAATTTAGTTTATGACACATTCACATCTTTGAAGAATAGTTTTAGTTTATAAGTTACTTGATTTTTAATATTTGTTTCCTTTGAATTTCTCTATTACGATTTTTTCAAATTAATTTTTACTTCAGAAGTGTATTTATTAATCTCATTACAGTTACCGAAATAAAGAACCTATTACCTTAATTCTGTTATTTGACAGATGTAAATGTTCAATTTTTTCCACTTCTTCCAAAAATTCTAACGAATCAATATAATTTGAATGTATATGGAATCCTGTAATGTTGATCAAGTCTCTAACATGAGAGCCCTCTACTTTATTTATTTTATTATTATCAAGTATTAATGTTTGTAAATTAAGTAATCCTTTTAATCCTGAAAGAAGACAAAGAGTGAAATGATATCTCATATAAGAATTAAAATTAATTAACTATTTGCTTTAATCCTCTAGTTTCAATAATTTTCTACTGAGACAGTTCATTTTTTTTTGTATTAAAAATTTGGTATTAACTTACTATGGATTATGAGTGCTCTGTAGGCAAAAGAAGTTATTAAAAGTGTGCTTCAATCAACATCAGTGTCTATTTCCACACCCTCTCATCCTATCACACTTTCAACAGTGTATTGCCCTTCAAATAAACCAATCACTACACCAGAATTTTCCACTTTCCTCAAAGACCTGGGTCCCCGTTTCCTTGATGGTGGAGACTATAATGCGAAACACTTGCAATGGGGATCGAGAACGACCAACTCCCGTGGCCGAGCTCTGTATAATGCGATATCATCCCAAAACCTAAGCACAATTAGTCCTTCCTCTCCCACTTATTGGCCCTCTGACATGAACCGCCTTCCTGATATCCTAGACTTCTTCATTTGCAAAAATCTTTCTCCTCTTTATCATTCCGCTTCGAAATTTATGTTATGATTCCTGATTCCTATTCCAAAACAATTACCCCCCTCCCTCATTAATGGCCCAGTCGCTGGGCTTTGTTTAGAACTCTCATAGAAGAGTCACTTGACCTCGGAATTTCTCTGAAAACCTCAGATGATTTAGATGAGGCTGTACATTCCTTTACCACAAATGTTCAGCAATGCATGTATATGGCTAATCTCAAACCAAAATTTACCAAATACTCTTCAGATACCCAAAAACCACACCCAGATTAGCTGAAAAAGCTCTTCATAGCGAAACACCGCTTAAGAGCATTGTTCCAAAAATACAGACACCACTCAGACCACAAAGATTTTAATCATCTTTCCAGACTCGTAAAACAAACATTAGGTGTTTTACGAAATGAGGCCTTTAATTCCTATCTGCCTACCCTCTCAGCAGGAGACAAATCCCTTTGGATTGCTACTAACAGAATCCTTAAGAACCATGAAGCTTCTACTCCCTTGCGTCGAGGAGATGGTTCCTGGGCCTCTTCCGACAAAGACAAGGCCGAAATGTTTGCCCAGAACCTCAAGCAAACATTTACTCCTCATTCAGATCCCTTAGACCTGTCCAATGCCGCGGAGATTGAGGATTTTCTGGACATACCATTACCTATGTCCTTGCCACTCAAGGCAGTAAGTAACACCTTCCGAGGTCAAGTACATAATTTCTCATCCGCCTAAGGGCAAATCACCCGGATATGATTTAATCACCGGCCAAATTCTCTGAAATCTTCCCAAAAAGGCAATTGTATTCTTGACCTACATTTATAATTGCATATTCAGAACTACCCACTTCCCTCTCCTCTGGAAATATTCTGATATAATACTATTTCCCAAACCTGGAAAATCACCACACAACCCCTCATCCTATACCAGGTATGCAAGTTTAAAATGTCGTTTATTTCTTAAAATATATACACAGTAATTTAAAAAAAAGTATAATATATTTTATTCAAAGTACTGGCCCTCGCTTTCTACACATTTTGTCCATCTCTCGGGCAATATATGGATACCATTCCAAAAGAATGCTTCATCTTTATTTGAAATCCATTCATCGAGCCATTTTCGTACGTTTTCGAAATTGTTGAAGTGTTGCTCCGCCAATGAGTGTCCCATCGATGAGAAGAGGTGATAATCAGAAGGCGCCAGGTCAGGTGAATACGGCGGGGGGGGGAGGAGGTTCCCAACCAAGCGAAGAAATCGTTTCCTTAGTCAATCTGGCTGAATGTGCAGGAGCGTTATCATGCTGAAGAATGACTTTGGCGTGCCTGTGAGCCCATTCTGGGCGTTTTTCGATCAATGCGTGACTCAAATTGATCATTTGTTGTCGGTAGCGCTCGGTATTGACTGTTTCGCCGGGCTTGAGAAGCTCGTAGTCGATTTGGTCGATTTTCTCGTTTTTGATCAGTAACATCAAATTCATCACGTTTGAAACGTTGAAACCAACGTTCACATGTCTTGACGGTTGGAGCAAGATCGCCATAAGTCTCAACAAAAATTCGATGACATTCAGATGCCTTTTTCTTTTGATTAAATAAGAAAATCATGACATGCCGCAAATGCTCTTTATTTGGCTTAAAATTAGACATTTTTAACACCAAAGAAAGGTATGATACGTCCACGTAAACGACTTAAAAACAACTGACTTTTGTATACAAATGACTAACAAACAAAATAGCGTTTAGAGATAAGCAAATCCTTCAATAGGCTAAGAGCGCATTCTATTGGAATTAAAACGACATTTTAAACTTGCATACCTGGTAAGTCTCCTTCCTACACTTTCAAAGGTTTTCAAAAAATATACTGTTAAAACGAATGATGCCTTCCATAGAACCCTTCATTATCCTCCCAAATCATCAGTTCGGCTTCAGAAGTAAGCATTCTACTGTCCAGCAAGTGTTTCGCGTCGTAGACTACATTTTCTCTTCCCTTGAAGTCATTTAACTCTCTTTTTTACTCATTTCACTTATCTGTAGTGCAGAAAAGCTTGACAAACTTTTTTAAGGGGAGAACGGTTTCTTCGGATGTTTGAGAAGCAAACTCCATGTTACAATCGTAAAATAAAATGAGTTTTTTTTTTTTTTTCAAGATTCTATATTTACCAATAAATGTGATATTTTATATTAAAAAATATGATATTTCATAATTATTAATATATTTCAGGGTTGCCAGTTGTAATTAAGAAGTGCCTGTTGTTTTAAACAAATGAAGTAGTTCCTTAGTTGTTAGTTCTTTCAAGGCGGCTTGTTTTTTCCGTGTTTAATTTTATCCTATTTTTAGTCTCTGAAATGTGTAAACGAATTAATGACTCTAGATAGCTGATTATATGTGATTCGGGCTTAGAGGTGGCGACCCAGACCCTTTTCTATGGGATGCATCCCCTCTATCTATATTCTCCCAGGTGCAAGGACGAATATGGTTGTTGATTTGCGGAATCGCATATTCAGGTAAGTCAATTTTACTTAGTAATTATTAGATGTTTTTCTTGGTTCAGCATGAGTAGGAAATGTTTTTCTATAGGAAGTTACCGACTTCGGAATTTACTGGAGTTTTATCTATTTAGCGGGTGTAATATATAGTTTAGAGTAATAAAATTCAACACAGATTTGTTTACTGATGTTTTAGGAATTCGCTTAGTTTATGCAGCTCCTGTGTGATTGACTATTTATTCTTCCACTTGCCCATGATTTTCATTAGATAGATTTACTGATCTAAATAACATAAAAAATCTTATTTGATAAAACAATTTTTTGCACATTAATTCTAAATGTTCTGGAATGAAGCTGATTTGAATAATGAAAATAATGCTTTTGGTCCTGAATTTTTTAAAAACTGTAATTATCTTTACTGTGGAACATTTAAAATTATTGACTTTAGTCTTGGAGAGACCCTGGCAAGTGCTTGTATGGTTTTGATAAAATATATACTTTAAGTGCGAAGAATTGAGTCCATCAATTTTTTAAATTTTATTTTAAGTCCTCTATTGCAACAAATAATCGTAATGCTTGAATCAAAAAGAGATCTGGGTGATATAGTCGTTAATTCTGGTGGTCAACCAGGCCAAAAAAAAAAGGATTCATTGGGACAAAAATTTTATGAGGCAGTAAGGAGGTTGTGGAGTTGATTCCTGCCTAGAACAAATAATTGTCATGACAAAAGTGTTACATAGTGAATGGAGATATGAAATTAATGAGTAATTGGTTGTAGCATTTTTAGGTAACACTCAACAGTGATTACTTATCTGGAGGATACATAGGGCTGTCAAGGGACATCTTCTAAGGATGCATTAATGATGCGCTAAAACTGATATACAATATTTGGACAAAAGAAGATATGCCTTATATGCCTTAAATCTGGAATTCAGGATAGTTTTATTAATAAAAGATAAGAGCTAATTTATGTTGAATCTCATTTATTCAGTAACTCTTGGGAAACTGTAACCAGAAGGATTAATGTTTTACTTCATATATCGGGTAGTTGTCTGAGGAAATTTAAAAAAAAAAAAAATTGCAAAGTGTACTTTTGTAGCCTTTGCTATGCATAAAATTATTTGATTTTATTAAAGGGGTTTTAATCTTTAGCATAAGTAGTAGATATCATAAATAAAACATTGAATTTCAGAGTCACACTGAGGCAGCCAACTATTCCAGTGGTGATAGTAAATTTACCCTTAATGGAAATAAGGGAATTACTACACATGAATTACTGGAGGTGCCTGAAATAAATGTGGGTAAAATAGTGCAAGTCTAATGCCCTAATCAGGGTACGAGATGGAGATGGCTGGTGTCTGATCACTGAAGTATTTGGCTCAAATGAAAGTAAGTAGCTCCCTTGCATGCAATGCCAGACTCTATAATGTGGCTTATGCAACAAAATTTAAATGGCACAACTAATACTTAGCGCAAATGTTTGTTTGTGTTTTTTTCACATTATTTAATTTTGTTTTCACTTAAATAAATAAAATTCAGTTACATAGTTCAACTAAAACATAAACATTATTCTTTCCATAGTTAAATTAACACTTAATCATTAAAAAAAAAAAGAAAAAAAAAAAGCGAGTTGTGGTCTGAATACATGTTATTGTCATTTTGGTAGCAAGTCAGAGGATTTGGCTAGGAGATAGCGCAGTTTACCAAGAAGATCAAAGAGCATCTCGTCACAGCTCTATACAGGGGTTTTAATCTGAGAGGGATCTCACTTAATACCTAGTCTCGCAAAAATTCTATCTAATCCTCAACAATATATCTGCACCACATATTCTCAGGACTGATGCTAAGGAGGTTGACGGTTCACTATCTAGACTCCTATCTCCCACAGGAGGGGTGAGAAAGGGCCTCACTTCAGGTTTACTGGTATTCTTTACAAGTGTATGACTTACACCTTACAGGCATCCCTCTTACCACCGTCCCCACACTATGCTTCAAAAACATCCCCACATATTTTACTGTTAGCATTAAAAACATAAAGTGGTTCAGTAATATAAGAGAAATATTGAAATTTATATTATTGTCAATAATCTAGGTCTAATAGTAATCATAAGAGAAAAATAGAATCAACAGGTTGGTGTTAATAATCTTGTTGGTTGACATATAACTTTAATAAAAGTTAAGATTAAAACCAATTTTAACTGCTATTTTAATTTTCAAATTATTAATAGCAAGTAATGAAATAAGTAAATTTTTACTTATTTAATAAAGGATCATATAAGTAAGATTTAATTCATCGAGTGTTTAGTCCAAAAGACTAAAAACTTGACAAATTTGATTAAAATAAGATTTTGTGAAATTATTTATTATAGCTTCATACTCTAGGGCACAGAATAAATTGTCTTAAATAGTGGAAAACAATTGTACTATCTCATTGTTACTAATTTAATTTTAGTATGAAGAAACGTACATTAAACCTACAAAAACACAGTTGAATACATCTTAATGGTTATTACCTATTATAGCTGTTAAATTGTTGTCTTGAAGAAAAAGATTTCTCAATTTGGGCATTCTATAAAACTCCAAAGGCTGGAGGTCATCTATGTTGTTAGAATTTAGGTGAAGTTCTTCAAGTTGCTTGAACGTTGCAATATTAGTTGTAATATCTCCGAATTTGCAAACTTGATTGCCTGTCAGACATAAGATTTTCAAATTTTCCAATGGAGTAAATTCAGACACAGTTTCAAGGCCATTGTTCTCAAGATTAAGACTTGTCAGACTTTTGAAAGAAACCTCTTTCAAGGAAACCTTATTGGGAAAAAATAGTTTAGTGGGTTATTTAAAAAAAATATAGTTCACAAGGCGAGTCTCCAACAAACCAATTTGCTTTATATTGTTATATTCAATTTTTAATTATATGACATCATTGGCATGTTTTTATTGGTTTGGTAAACACTCACCTATAGAAGGCGAGTCCTAAGAACCTTTTTGAGACACAAGGAATACAAAAGTCATGAAATTTGAATCCTTTAAAACTTTTAAATAATTTGTAATATAACATAGGATCCTATAAATTAGCTAATTAAGAAACTAAAAAAAACAAGTTTTGTTACATTTTTATGGAATTTGAAATCATAAAAGAAAATTCTTCTTGGTATGTATATTTGGTCTGATATGCTTCGAATTTCCATCTGATGCAACCTGGAATTACCATGATATTTAATGAGTAACTTTTGATTGTTTTTTTTTAAATATAATAAATAAATAATATAGTAAGGCCTTTAGCACAAATATTTTCTTATAAATAATAGCAAATTAGGTAAATAATCTAAAGGGTTATTATTATTTCTACCACCAATGAATATAGAACTCTCATACCTTATATTCTCCGTCTTCATTGGTTTCTGTACACCATCTCCCGTTGGCGAGTGCTTTCGGACATTGTCCATCTTCTGAGAAGAAGCGCTCGCCAACGGGAGATGGTGTACAGAAACCAATGAAGACGGAGAATATAAGGTATGAGAATAGCAAATTACATCTAACTAACTGAGTCATATATGTTGGGAAACATGTAAAGATAATATGCAATTAGTTTGAAATAATAGGACTATTAGTTATATAACTGTGAGTCTCAAAAGTTCCTAGTCCTCTGAGAAGAGAAATCAGTAAAGCCCTAACTCGTTTGATTGATGAATTAAGGATACTCAAATGATCCACTGTTGTGATATCCTCCAGTTTGTTTAGGGACTCCAAATATTCGTAGTCAAGAACTCCCCCAAAGTCATTATTGGCTTCAGAAATTTCCTCTTCTGTTACTGTTGTTCCATTGATGTACTGCAAAATATATATTCATTACAACTTATATGGTATAGTGAATCTCATGGCTAAAAGGCTTTTATGTGGTTCCTTTTATTTCTCAGCTAACTAAAGAGTTGAGGAAATATGCTAATTTATCAGAAATAGATAATCTATCTATTATAGATAGATTTTCTATACCTCCATAATTATTAACTTTTACAAGCATTATAACAATATGTCATACGTTTTACATACTCATTATGCAGGAACTGCGTATGCTAAGCGGATTGTCAACATTGTAGTTATTTAATATTCATATTTAAAATTTTATTTTCTGCAAAACTCCATTATTAATGATTTGATCTTTGTGAATAATTAAAAATATTAAGAATATTTATATAAATGTTAAGCTCCAACATCAGATTTTGTTGGAGTGGGGTGATGATTTTAATTTTTCAGGTCAATTAAAATATTTTTTTTTCTAAAAAAATTAACCAAAATCATTATTCTGCTTCCAAAGCCAGATATATTCTCTAATACGAACTAATGTATGTAAAAGAAACTTCAAAGGTAGGAAGTCCACATTTCCTCTTTGGACATCGTACAATAATGAATGAAGAACTAACTTTTAACAAAATATACAGCACTAATTCAGGTTTCTTAGCTATGAAATCACAGAAATGGGAGAATCCTGTGTCAAGTCAAGTATCATTTATTAAAATGATATAAAATAGTATCAAAGTTCGTATAATTTCTGATTAAATAAATGAATACGATACATATGTGTAAGAGTGTATTGGTGTGTACTGTGTATGAGCATTGAGGTATTTCTATCTTCACTTCAGTTTTACGTTACCTGTAAATTTGAATTATGAAAAACCAAATAATTCCTTATTATCTCCATATCAATGATACCATTTTCTCTGACATCGATTATTTTTAAATCCTTAAATGTCTTTATAAAAGTGTAATTATCAACTTTGTGGATTTTATTATATCCAATATATAATTCTTCAAGTTTCTTACAGTATTGTATGTCATAAAGGCTTTTCAAACAATTTTTGGAAATATCTAAAATCTACAAATATATTACTATTAGAGATATTTTATTTTAAATAAATATGTTTATGATCTAAAAAATTATTTATATCAAATTTGAAAGAAAAGACTCATTTTTCTTCTGGTACTTAGCAAAAACCTACTTACACCTATTTTTTTCCCTTTATTGTTAATATATTTTGACAAAAACAAACACATAAACATATTAACAGTTCTAATAACCGGGACATAATTATAAATATANAATTAAAAAAACCCTGTAATTATATGGAACAGAGAGATAATAATATCTAAAGTACACATATTTGAAATTAAATATGATGTAATTTAAATACTCATTTTATGAGGGGTTTTTTTTTTTGCATTTGATTAATTGAGATTGTCATAAATAATATCAATTTGATTCACTATTGTTAAACAAATGACAGAATTATTGGTTTATCTTTTTCCTGTTGACTTACTGTAGTTTACTCTTTTTTGTATAAGGATGTTTCTTGTGTTTTACAATTACTAAAGAATTTGCTTGCTTCATTCAAGCAGTTCACAGGGCCTTCTTTTCGAGGACTTGTATAGCCTCTATCTTATTTATGTTTATTTTAATTTTCTAATTGGCATAGTGTTTTACTATCTTAAGTAGTGCTTCTCTTAAGAGATTCTTTATAGTTTCTACTCTATAAGAAAAGAAGAACAGGAGATAGCTGTGTCATCGGCAAACAGGTAGGATGAAACACATTTTTTTTTTTTTTTTGTAGATGTGAGGTTATTTATGTACCAAATGTGAAGTGTAGTTGATAGGACAGAGCCATGGAGCAGACCGTTTAAAGGATATTTGTATAATGAATGAGAGCCGTTAAAAAATAAATTAAAAGTCTAATGTCTATTCGTCATATATAATGATAGTATATCTTATTAGTGTTGTGAAAAATAGTTGGTGCTAAATGTAATTTTCTAATTTATTAGTCATATGAAAGTTTGAGAAGAAAGAAAATTAGAAATAAACTTATGATGTAAATAACAGAATTGGATCTACCTCCTCCAATATATATTCGACTTGATGTAGAGACATTTAGAAAGAGATAGGAACATAGCTGAAGTCTGTCGAAGAGGAGGGGATTTAAAGAAATGAAAATCAGTAGCTTCCTCATTATATTGTGAGACATTTGGAAAATCTCTATAAAGTGTTATTTTAAAACTTTTTCATTCTATTTATGTTTTAAGTAACTGCCAGTTAAGGAGGATGTTTAAAAAGTAAAATAAGAGGTTTGAGCAGACCTTTTTTTAAATGGAGAAACTATATTTCATAATTGAGCCTTTTTTATTCAGGTGTTGGATTAGTACATTCAAGACCTAAAAAAACTAAGTGAGCAGAGAGGGAATTTACAGGAAGTACAAGCTGAAAAGCAATTAATTTATTACAAATGGAGAGTTTTGTGACCGTAGATATTATTGTTAGATGTTTTTTTTTTTGTTGGGGTTCGGTCAAGGTAGATCCATAAAATGCAAATTAAAAAAAAAAAAAGTGTATTTTTTTAAAATTATCTACCGACATTTCGGCTTACATTGTAAGCCATCTTCAGGGCTGTTGAAATACTCACACTCTCTGACAAGGTATTCCATAGCAAAAATATTAAACGTATAACTGGCATCCTCCTCTCCAATGGTTTTCCTACTCTCATCATTAAAAAACTTGTGAAAGAATTCTTTATTTCCACTTCTCCAACTATGCCCCTCCCCCAAAATTATGACCTCATTTTCTGTTCTCTTCCTTATATTCCAAAACTTTCTGAAAATATTAAGAAATCTCTCAGAAAAACTTTCCCTAACCTTAAGCTTGCTTTTTCCACTAACAGCAAACTAGAATCTATTTACACCATCCTCAAAGACCCTATCCCCCTTCCTAACAAAACTAATGTTGGTTACAAAATTCCTAGTTCCACTCCTAATAGCCATGGTTCTTACATTGGAAAAACTAAAAACCCTATTTTCCGTAGACTTAATAATCATAAAAATGACATAAAGAAAAACTAATAAAAACTGCCCTCACTAAAAATGTTTTTCATGAAAAACACACATTTGACTTCGAGAACATAACCATTCTTTCCACTGAACCCCATTAACACCTTATATCTGAAACCGTTCACATTAACTTACAACACAATCCAGTTAATGACAGAACGGACATAGAACAAATATTATTTTTTTGGGGTATTTAATCCCACATAAATTTTAACAATTTTCAGTGGAAGGGTACAGAATAAAAAATCTAACTGTCCCAGCCAGGACTCGAACCTGGATCTCCTTTATTATCAATAAAAGCACTTATCTATATATCTGTATGTTAACAATGAATGTGAACTATTTGTTTCACCTTAAGGGATGGAAGTTCAAGTATGCCGTGATTCTCCAGTGAAATCAAGTAATTTCCTGCCAAGTTAAGTGTCTCCATTTTTTTTAGTCCTTGTAGGCTACCACTCATTGTGGTTAACATATTAAAAGACAAATCAACATGAACTAAACTGGGGATGATTTCTAAAAAGCTTGCATCCATTAACTTATTTTGGCTTATTTTAAGTGATGTTAGATATTTTGTGTAGCACTGAAAACGAATGTTTCGAAATTGATTTCCTTTGACCATGTTGGCTGACTTTATATCATTATTATTATTCAGGATGACATAACTTTTTTCCGTACTGCTCATTTTTTCTAGTTCAAAATTAATGTAATCATCAGAAGAGATTAATATCTGTAACAATGAATCCTTCTTGAATGCGTAAAATGAATCAGTGTCAGATGAAATATTTTCTGAAACCTGACTGCCATTGTACTCGATTAGATTTTTTAAATAGATGGAGACGAGGTATATCTCATGAGATTCTTCATGCAAATCCATAAACAGATTGAATTGGAGATTTAGTTTGTTTACTTCAGGAGTGTAATGTTCCAACCATTCCAGAGTACTGATTAGGCTTGTCAATAAGTTCCAAGACATATTGATTTCCCTTAGTCGTTTCATGATCTGAAAATAGAATGATTAAATTAAGGAGTTTAATAAAATGTATAGTTACTTTTTAAATACCTATTTCTAAGAAAGTATAAGATATTCTCTTTTGTATTTACCTAAGAAAAACCAATATGTTGAAGATATGGTGTCAGTGATAATCCCCTGAATCGGACATTGGTGCTAGTCACTATTATACAGATATAAGCTCCAACCAAAGAATTGGACATCCTAGAAAAAGAACAATTCTATGTTCAACAATGAAAAAGGAAGACATTAAGGCACAGAATAAAAATCGAAAAGTGGTTCTTATGGGTGGTCTAAATTCAAGAACTGGATATGACTTTTGAGGATCCCATGGTGTAAGGGGGAGATATGGTGGAAAAGAAAACACAAATAGCAATGGCAAACGACTTTTGTGTAGATTATGATCTGCTAATTGGCAACTCTCTATTCCCACACAAAAAGGTTCACAAGAGAATGTACAGTTCCCACGAAAGGAACCTCAATAGTGTTATTGACTACTTCTTGTACAGTACGATTATCAGAAGACTTTGCATTGTCAAGATCATAAAAGAGTTGAAATCAATTCAATCCATGTGATGCTTGCAGCTGATACCATTTCTCTAGCCTCAGAAAATACACTACAGATGTGAAAAAATTACAAAATCCCCAAGTTAAGGAAATATCCTATGAAGTATGGGAAGAGATAGTGGACAAAAGTCTGCTAACAGAAATCTCTTTATACTACTGTGTGTGGTATATAGGAAGCACTAAGATATGTAAAGCACTGAGAGCATAGAGTATCACTGAAGAACTAGTTGATGGCATTAAATCATCTTTAAGGGCTTTAAAGGGGTAGTCAGGATTAACAGGAGGGAGTTAGGGAGCTTTGATATGAATAAATGAATCAAGCAAATATCTTAGCCCCATTATCTTCACAGCCTTGATGGATGAAGTCCTGAAAATCTGCAGAAGAAGGATATCATGTGGTGTTGCTGGTAAGTGGACGGTGTTTGCTTAGGCTCTTTTTTATGCAGATGACAAAGAACAAAGCCATGCAGACAGGGCGGGATTCTGAAGATGTGTAAATCACGTGTAGAGAAGAAATTGTAGAAATAGAGGAAGACTATATGTACCTGGCAGAAATGTAAAAATATGATCATGAAATAGTGAATAGGATTTAAGAAAATCAAATGCCTAGTATTATCAAAGCTGCTGAAAGTGGTCAGGAAGTCAAGAAAAGGGTCAAGCTACACTGATTCATGGCTGTTTACTACCTCCCTTCACTCATTTACTGAAGCTAGAGCTGTTTCATTTGGGCAGGAAGTCTAGTAGAGTCACCACTGTGGAGATGAAATATCTGCGGGGAGAAGCTGGCCAAACTAGGAAGGTCCTTATCAGAAATGAGAGGATAAGAGAAAAGCTGGGAGTGAGACCCATAAATGAGACCTGGAAACAACTGAAGTGATTTGGACAAGTTGGTGAGTGGGCAGAGATTGCAACATTTGAAAATTCATGGATGCTGAAACTACTAACTTCTGACCTAGAGGCCGGCAAAGGATGAAATGGTTGGGCAGTTAAAATGGTTGGGCAGTTAAAATTCTTGGGTTGAGGCACAACGTGGTTGAATAGAAGATCTCAAGATGGAAGGATAAGATGTTCTCCCGAACCCAATAGAATACAAGATGATTATTCCTGCTAAAAACCAGATAGGCTGTCTTTTAAAGCGAAATACAATTTCTCCTCTCCCCCAAAATAAATAAATGCTTGTAAATTTAGTTTACTTTCTATTTTCCTAACCAAAGGCTGAGTTATTTTTAATATCTTGTTTTCTACATAACATCATGTTTCAGAGACCTGTAGACCAAAGATAATTTGATGTCAAATTTTGCTGCTGATTATTTTTGAAACTTAACGTTACACTTCTCCCAAGTGAATGGACCTTTTTTTATATATTTATTTTTTGTAATAAAGTAAAATAATTAAGTTATAATTTTATTAGTTATAGGTTAAAATGAAATATATTTATAAACAATAATTAGCTTGTTTTCCAAATGGGTTTAAACTGTAAGCTTTATTCAAGAACCTTTACAATTCTTATTTTTGGTGATTTTGAATGATGTC
The DNA here is from genome assembly GCA_000696205.2 of Oncopeltus fasciatus. Classification (NCBI taxonomy): domain Eukaryota; kingdom Metazoa; phylum Arthropoda; class Insecta; order Hemiptera; family Lygaeidae; genus Oncopeltus; species Oncopeltus fasciatus. Next base: position 88,561 of record KZ807216.1, on the reverse strand, counting down.
ATAAGTAATGGAATGAATGACAAAATAAAATGGAAGTTCACATAATAAATTATCACTTAGAATACTAATTTCTCCGGTTTATCAGTTCTATTCAAATTTTTGTCCAGTAGCCCTTAACTGTATTTAATATTACTTACTGAAGTTGGTTCCAGAGATAATATTTTATTAAATGAAATATTGAGTATTTCCAAATGAGGGAATAAATGGAATATTTCATCAAAATTTTCAAACTCATTATAGGACACATCAAGCTCCAAGATATTCATATAAGGTCCTTTTATTCCTGAAATAATACAATTTTATGATAATAATGTAAATGGTTAAAAGTAGTAGTTAATGATGTGTAGAAAGTTAATTTAATTATTTAAATTAAAATATTTCAAAATACATTTACAATTTTTTAAAGTTATCTCTACATTTTAAGCTATTTATTGACTGCAGTTGTTTTGTTCAGTTCCCTATAATGCAAAATTTACTAACATCTGCACTAAAGAGGCTTGTAAGGATATAAGAGTGTCGCACCGCATCAAATTTCCTTACATGCCTTATTCCCTGACTTTATGGTACACATTCAAAAACACTTGCAAACCTTCTTTAGAATTGAATCATCGAATATTTATATTATTTTATCTTATTTGATAAGTGGCAATTGGAAGAGTGATATTGTAAATATCAGCATTGTGTAATAATTTAACCATTTGAGCTTTACATTTTTTTTTTCCCTTATTTTATTTGACATTTCGAGCCTATTTTTTACTTCTTACTGGCTCATTTTCAGGTCAACTAAAATAAAAATATCAATTTTTATATATGTATGAACTATGCAATTCTCAATATTAATATATTTTAAAATTAATAATAAATTTACAATTTTATAACTTAAATGAACAAGTACAATAGATCAAATTTTATTTTACCTTATATAACATTCATTTTTGCGGTCCACATTTTTAAAAAATTTGTTTTGGAGGCTGATTGTTTTCATTATATTTGTGTTACTTTATATTTTTATACATGTAACTATTCCTATCGGGTCATGTTAAGGACTGCCTCTTTCATGTGAACTTTTTTATTCTTATCTGCCTTCTATGTCTGTTTACCTATTTATTCTTCATAACATTTAATTATTTAAAATATTTACCCGATATTTATTTTAAGAAGTTCTCTATGGTATAGAAATTTCAATATTATATTTTAGAGTTTATAATTATATCAGCATAAAAATTTCCTATTCCATTTTTATCTGTTTTAAAATTAACCGTGTTAATATATTTTTTTGTAATATATATTTTTTCTAATACTTTTCTGTTATATTTGTTGTTTTCATGATGTAGTAGGTATTTGAATGTTGTCAAAATGTAAATTGTGGTTATAGTTCAATTTATGTATAGCCAGACCAGTTTTAGTAATATATTTGGGGTTTTTTTTTTTTTTTTTTTTCATCATATGTTAACTCTTTTTTCTAAATTTTGTTTTGTTTCTCCTATAGTAAGTTGTCAGTTCTTTCTCTCAATTAAGTCAGTTAATTTTAAAAGTGATACTTAGAATATGAATACATATTATGAGGAAATTGTAAATAAAATTATTTATAATGGTGAATTTTAATGGAGTTTGTATTCGGTTTTAATTTTGTAATTTTGGATGTAAGATATAGTGGATGGATGTATTTAAGTTGAGTTGAGTGTGTATGAGGAAGATATGTTTATATATATAATAGTAAAGTATTAGAAAAAAATATAACAACATAGATAATTTCATAATAGATAAAAATGGAATAGAAAATATTTATGCTGATATAATTATAAACTATAAAATTAATATTGAAATTTCTATAACATGGAAAACTTTTAAAAATAAATATCAGGTAAATATTTTAAATAATTAAATGTAATGATGAGTAAATAAATAAACATAGACATAGAAGACAGATAAGAATAAAAAAGCTCACATGAAAGTGGCAGCCCTAATGCACATGACCCGACAGAAATTGTTACACATATAAAAATATAAAGTAAAAAAAATATGAAGAAAACAGTCAGCCTCCAAAAAAATTTTAAAAAATGTGGGCAGAAAATATGAATGTAAAATTATAAGGTATAATAAAATTTGATCAATTGTACTTGTTCATTTAAGTTATAAAATTGTAAATTTATTATTAATTTTAAAATATGTTAATATTGAGAATTGCATAGTTCATAAATATATAAAAATTGATATTTTTATTTTAGTTGACCTGAAAATGAGCCAGTAAGAAGTAAAAAATAGGCTCGAAATGTCAAATAAAATAAGGGAAAAAAAAAATGTAAAGCTCAAATGGTTAAATTATTACACAATGCTGATATTTACAATATCACTCTTCCAATTGCCACTTATCAAATAAGATAAAATAATATAAATATTCGATGATTCAATTCTAAAGAAGGTTTGCAAGTGTTTTTGAATGTGTACCATAAAGTCAGGGAATAAGGCATGTAAGGAAATTTGATGCGGTGCGACACTCTTATATCCTTACAAGCCTCTTTAGTGCAGATGTTAGTAAATTTTGCATTATAGGGAACTGAACAAAACAACTGCAGTCAATAAATAGCTTAAAATGTAGAGATAACTTTAAAAAATTGTAAATGTATTTTGAAATATTTTAATTTAAATAATTAAATTAACTTTCTACACATCATTAACTACTACTTTTAACCATTTACATTATTATCATAAAATTGTATTATTTCAGGAATAAAAGGACCTTATATGAATATCTTGGAGCTTGATGTGTCCTATAATGAGTTTGAAAATTTTGATGAAATATTCCATTTATTCCCTCATTTGGAAATACTCAATATTTCATTTAATAAAATATTATCTCTGGAACCAACTTCAGTAAGTAATATTAAATACAGTTAAGGGCTACTGGACAAAAATTTGAATAGAACTGATAAACCGGAGAAATTAGTATTCTAAGTGATAATTTATTATGTGAACTTCCATTTTATTTTGTCATTCATTCCATTACTTATGACATCATTCAAAATCACCAAAAATAAGAATTGTAAAGGTTCTTGAATAAAGCTTACAGTTTAAACCCATTTGGAAAACAAGCTAATTATTGTTTATAAATATATTTCATTTTAACCTATAACTAATAAAATTATAACTTAATTATTTTACTTTATTACAAAAAATAAATATATAAAAAAAGGTCCATTCACTTGGGAGAAGTGTAACGTTAAGTTTCAAAAATAATCAGCAGCAAAATTTGACATCAAATTATCTTTGGTCTACAGGTCTCTGAAACATGATGTTATGTAGAAAACAAGATATNCCCAAAACACACACACACACACACACACACACACACACACACACACACACACACACACACACACACACACACTCACACATATATATATATATGTATACATAATCCACTAATAGAAAAATATGAATTCATTTTTAGTGTGTTATTAAAAAGTACAAAGAATTAAACTTCTTAATATCTTTCACTGTAACATAAATATTATCTTATTTAAAAGTAGATTAGATTTTGCTTAAATAAAATATTTACTTTATTTTAACAATATAAATGAATACTACATTTTTTAAAAGAAAAATTTTAAACGTGGCAAAATTTTAAACTACTAATCTAGTCAAATCTCATTCTATAAATAATGACCTTTACTTACCAAATTTGTTGAGGCTCTGATGTTTAAAAGATAGCTTTCTCACAGTATTCCAAGATTTATATTCAAAAGTACGATAAGGATTCATTTGTTGTTCTCTTGTAGTAAGGGCTGCATATTGCCTTTTGCTTAAATTTGCAAAATTATCTTCTTCCTAAAACGTTATCTCTCAAATTAATTTTAATTTATTGCTTTCATATATGATTAGCCTTTTAAAAATATATAATACCTTATAAGTGTATTCATAATCTATTAGTAAGTAAGGCATATATTCTCTTCTCCTTAACAATCTTCTTACCTCACATCTAAATGGCATTTTACCTTCCCCATGCATAGCTGATCTGTAATGAATAAATTATGAAACGATAACTATAACCAAATTTTCTCTTTTATTATTCAAGAGCGAATTGAGAAATCTAAACAATAAGACTATGGCATTTATCCTAAAAACTATCTCCTTTTTAAAAATGATCAGCCTCAAAACAGGTCTTGACAGTCGGAAAGGGTTGTAGGGATTATTCGCACTCCTTGCTGTCGGAGTTCTTTTAAAAGAGTTCAATATGCAGACAGGTTAGGGGACTTTTTCCGAGAACATCTCTAACATCAGCTCCATCTTTTAGACATTATAATCCAGGTCATCATATCTCCAGCCCGACTTTGGGATAGTAAACTTGGCAAAATTTGATGAATTTGTGTTCACTGGTCGAGGAGGCTTCTTTGCTAGTCTTCGAACGAGTATGAACAATCTTTGGGCACCATGTAAAACAGATACGGCCCTTCATTTCCCCAAATAATTCTCTTTCCCATGCATAATAATTGTTGCTCTAGTTCCTGAATTCTGCCAATTTTCTTTCTGAAGACCGATGCAATTATTTTTTAAGACTCCATATCTTAGTTCACACAATGCACGAGTCCGAGGGCAGACATTTTTGGTCATTCACCACTTGTGTTAAGAAAAAAATTCACCATTAACTCTTATTGATACTTTTAACGAAACTCGGGTAATCTGCTTGGATTACTTAATCTATGTTTCAAAAATAAGGGGGCTTGCAGAAAAGTAGAAATTTTACCCTTAAATATTTTACTAAATATATATTATTCGTAAAAATGTTATAGAACAAAATTGTTACATAGATACTCATTACACTTCTTATGTTCTATAAATGTTTTCTTATCTCTAACAGCAATGAAGATATTGGAAATTTATCAATTAATTGAAGAGTGAGTTTCTGTAAAGGGCAATATTTTTAAAAGAAGATTTTTTATTTAATCAGTGTCTAAATTTAAGACAGGAAAACGATTAAAATTAACTAATTAATGGGAGGGAATAGAATAAAAAATCTATCTGTCCCAGCCAGGACACAAACCTGGATCTCCTGCTTTCCGGGTGTGCTGGTGGTGCAAGTGGTAGCATTCGTGCCCGGAAAGCAGGAGATCCAGGTTCGCATCCTGGCTGGGACAGATAGATTTTTTATTCTATTCCTTCACATTAATTGTTTAAAATTTACGTGGGATAATAAATACAACTAAATTAATATTTATAGATTAAGATTAACATGTGTTATAAAGGGACAGGTGGCTTGATCTGGTTGAGATGAAAGAGGTATTTGTGAGGCCAAAGTGATAAGTTATGTGAATTAACTATGAGTCCAAAGAGCTTTGGAAGAGTTTGGCGATTTAACAAATAAGGTTATAGCCTTAAGGGAGAATCCATTCTACAGGGGTATATTCCCTTACTTGTTGTTACTCCTTTTAACTGATTAGAATAATGAAGGAGTTGTCTGTAGATTTCAACATGCTCTCTGTACAACAATTAGACAAAAGAGATTTTATCATTTGAGGTGTTATTTTATATATATATAATAGTGGATGGA
>KZ807216.1:60734-82968 GCA_000696205.2 Oncopeltus fasciatus | reverse complement strand
ATATATATATATATATTAACCTCTGAAATCATCTGTAATACTTGTATTTGGATAGCTTCATAAGCTTTATAAAGATCAAGGTTACATAAAAAAATACTTTGCACTACCATGTATTCATACAAAGAAAAAAAAAACCGTAATACTAGAAACTATTACATACAAACCTGAAGATGTGTATATATACACACACACACACACACACACACACAAATCTTCAGATTTGTATGTAATAGTTTCTATCTAGTATTATGGTGATTTTTTTCTTTATGTATTTATATGTTTCTTAGGGTCTGGCAAGGATCAGATTTTTTCATCCCTTCCCTGTTAAAACGGGTGTTCCACTGGGTATTACTGTCCTTACCCGTCCTTTTTGTCCTTTACTGCAGACATCCCCACTTATTCTAATACCCTCTTAGCCCTCTTTGCAGATGACAAAGCGATCCTCTCCTCCCATCCTGACTCCAAAACCGCTTCCAACATTTTACAAGACCACCTTGATGCTATTCAACAGTGGTGCAGCAAATGGAGAATTAAATTAAATGAGTACAAATGTGTGCAGGCAAATTTTCAGCTAAGAAAAGATCCTTCTAATGATGCTAGGTACAATAACTTCCTTATACCTCTCTCCGTTTCAGTCAGTTACCTTGGGTTCCACCTTGACTCACGACTAAACTGGTATAAATATACTAAAATCAAGCGACAAGAACTTAACAGATGCCATGGACTCTTATACAGCCTTATAAATAGGTGCTCACAGCTCTTAGAAGAACAATAGAAAACAAACTGACCATATACTAGACCATAACACGACCAATCTGGAGCTTTGGTCCAGAACTGTGGGGTGCCACTGAGCCTTCCAATATCCAACGAATACAATCCTTATAGTCCAAAATGCTTAGAATAATTGCTAAAGCTCCATATTATGTGTCCAACTAAATCCTTCATCAAGACTTTAATATTCTTTTCATCCAAGATCTTTTCTCCACCCAATTCAAGCTCTTCCATAGTAAACTCCAATTTCATCCTAATTCCCATGACCAATTCCTGTCGTGGGACTCCAATCTTTACAATTGGAGTTCGATGTCAGGGCCTGGGATCTGAAATGGAGATCCCCTAAATATCTTCAGGGGTTTAATGCCTAAACTTGGAGTTGGGTCGATGGGCCCCTTCTCCCTGCACAATATTGTTAATTTATTTATTTTATTGTTATTTTTAATTCTTTTAATACTTATTTCTTATTGCATATATATCTACCTCATCAAATCACTAGATGTTAAATAACAGGTTGTAACAAATAAAGATTTATTAATTAAAAAAAACAAAACTTCTCCAATGTAAATTAGTGGAAATATGTTCAAAATTTGTAGTCAAAAAGTCGCGTCATTGGGGCAACATAACAGCTTTGTTTCCTTATGAGAAATTATTTATAGTTGATAATTCATTTGTAGAAATAATTAACAACAGATTGACATTGTTGTTCTTTTAGTTGTTACATGAAATAGTTGAATAATGGTTCGATTAAAACAAATAATGAACTAATTGTTTTCATTTAGAAATCTTGAATGACTTCATGAATTAATAATGATAATAATGAATTCTTAAATACAGGAAATAAACAAACAAGAATTATGAGTTCTAGAACATTAAGTTTTAACTGGAAAAATTAGACATGGTTTTGGCCAGGATCAGAAAAATAGAAAAAAAGTACTCCAAAATTATTGGGTAATTATTTTATTATTACTTCTAAGTCATCTTCAGGGCGATAGTGATGTCTGAAGAGATCTTCAGTTTAGTGATCTAAACTTCAGTTCTGAAATGGCCATAAACCTCCCACGGAGATCTCTCCTGACCTCACTATCTCCCTGATGATGACTTACAAGTTAAGTCGAATCATCGGCAATAATAAAATAATTACCCAACAATTTTGGAGTATTTTATTTTTCTGCTCCCGGCCGAAACCCTGACTAATTTATCCAGCATGATACTCGACGGCTAACCGACCTCCAACCACATTAAGTGTTAACAGTGAAAAATATATCTAAGAGTCAGGATTAAAGGTTCAAAGAAAAATTAAAGTATATTTTTAACCTGAGTAACTATATTTCTTTCAAGAATTTTCCTAAAACTTATTATAAAGAGAATAAGTTCTATTGAAAGTGAGTGAAATGAATGGTGCAAAACAAGGAGTATTGAGACTTAGGGAGTAAAAAAGAAAGCCCACCATGTAGCTCCACAAAAACCTCGTTAGAATCTACCTCATTTTTCGGCTTACCAACAGCACACATCACTTTAAACTCATGCAAAATCTAGTTGCTACTTCTTTTTCTTTCTTTAATATAAATATGTGTTGTGTATGTGTGTGTATTCATTATTTTTATGATCTTTTATTTATTGGATGGTAATTATTTTGGAAAAGTCATAACATTAGCATAAGATTGTAATAGTGCATATATTTTAGAATATTAGGTTTTAAATCTATTATGTTCTAAAAAGATTTTTGAAACTCCAGTATAAACAAGGATATGTTGATATTGAAAATGTTTGGTCCCATTTTAACTCGGACTTCAATTTAGATTTCAATCACAGCTTAATCTCAACAATCTATACGTTATTATATCATTTATTTTGTTTTTTTTATTTATCAATAATTTTACATTATTAGTTATTGGAGTGATATTGCAGGTTAGAAACTTGATAAGTTAAGTAAAATATGTAGTTTTCCTGTTTTTTTAAAGCTTTATTACAACCTGTTTTGCAGCTTTTACTGTATCTTCAGGCAGGTCAAATATAGTCACTCATAGAGCACCTCCATTTCTTAGTAGACAGAGTACCCTATATTGTCTACTGAGAAACGGAGGTGTTCTGTGTAACGACGATTCGTGTTATAAAAGCTGTAGCGACTAAACTTCGTTGTAAGCACTTCTTTAGATTCAGTATTTAAAACAGTACACAACCTTGAACATTCTATCCCCATACAGAAATTTTTGGCAGCAGACACTTGTCAATTTGCTATACGCAACAGGTTCAGTGAGCATCCACCAGCAGCAAAGAGGAAAAGAATCCTTTGAAACTTACTGAGCGGGTTGACTGTTTGAAGTAGTAAGGTAGTAAGTCCAGAGAGCGTCGAGAGATTGAAGAAATTCGTGTTTTGAGTGTGGATGGGAAAAACTGCGACACTGCTTAATATCAGGCAGTTATGATTCAGCGACAAAATCAGAAGGCAAACGACATTCACCAAAGGATAATGGTTCCTACTTCAGCAGGAGCTGAATCAAAATCATAAAACCCATGAAAAATTGGGTTTATATCTTTGCTGCTACCTTGTTTAATTTTTATTATAGTTTAGGCAATTGGTCAAAAAATATAAAACACTGTATTTAAAACTTTATTTTGTTTTTAGTCTAATATTGAAGCCTATTCTGGAGCTTAATGTATAAAAAAAACAAAAAAAAAAAACAATAGAAGCCCGGGTCCTAGTAAGATGGAATAAGCGGGTAAAATCGGCTGAATTCTTCTTTTAACTTTGAACCCTCTCTACTTCCTTCTTAGATCCACGATTTTATAGAGAAATATTATTGAATAGAAAAATCCCCCTACCGCTGTCTACAAGACAAGTAACGGTTGTACCAGTGGAACCATGACTGAAAATATAAAAGCAGAAATTTCTAGTATTCATTATCTAGTGTATTCAGCAGACTAAATACAATATATTTCAGAATATGTGACATATTTGATGAGTCCATATACAAAAAACAGATCCGAATGGAAAATCCACGACATAGGAGCTGGCCTTCCAACATATTTCCCAGGTTTCATAAGAGACGGATGTAGATGAGAGTAATGATTGATTTGGACATACAAACCTAAAGGCATTAATGGGAAAAGTAAGTGGAAGGAGATAAGTGACTTTCTGGCGTATAAGTACATCAATAGTTGAGGCTAAGGAGGAAAGAGCTTTGAAGAAAAAGTATTTTATTCACAAGAATTTATTCTTTAATGTCAATGTTTAGACTTGAAATATAATAATTTATTGTTTAATGTGGAATTTGCCATAAGATAAGGGGCATATAAAATATGATATGTTAGGATGATGGATTCAGTTTAGTTAATATACCATACATTGCTGTACCATATTAAATTGGATCTATTTGTGAAATTTATATTAATGTAGGTGAATATCTTCCCCTAACAATACATGTCATTATATCATTTTAAATTTATATAAACAACTGAAATCCTGTGTCACTAGTTTAATTGGTTGATATTAGCAGTAATATTAATTTGTCACTAATAATTATCTAATAATAATTACTGAATGAGATATGAATCGTTTTCTGAGAGAAACAACAGAGAGGCCACTCTTGTTGTTTGGTGATCCTCGTGACTGCTGCCATTCAGAAGAAAACATTGTGTCACTGTTTGCCCCATTTCACAGTCCTGAAATGTACAAAATAACTATTATTATGTTTACATGGTTGGAGGTTAGTTGGCCATAGAGTATTATGCTCAGGATCAGAAAAATAAAATACTCCAAAATTATTGGGTGATTACTTTATTATTGCTGACATTTCGACTTAACTTGTAAGTCACCATCAGGGCTGGTGGTGAGTGAGGCAAGTACTTGTGAGGCTTCAATTTACTGATAAACCTGAGTTGATGCCGGTGGTTGTTACTGGAGCTAGAAGAACTATCGAGAGGTGAAGGGCGGGCTTTATTCAGAGTAGACTAAGTAGGGCTTTCTTTTAAGCAAACTCATGCTAGTGCCTGTGATGAAAGTAGATCCCAAAAGTAGCTGGGACTGAGAAGTAGTTGTAACTGACAGTTACTGTAATTAATTCACTTTGACATACCATCCATAGTTTTAATGTAGCTCGCAGTTTATAAATTTAGGGATTTATTTTAAATAAAAATAAAATACTCTTTGAATTTTTTGTATAATTTATTTTAAGAGTTTTCAAATTAGTTTTACTTGTTGAAGTTAAACCGCATTAGAAGAATTGATTGCATAACAACTAGAGGTCTCGAAAAAGATATCCGGTTCTTCATGTAAAACCGATGTAAAAAATGAATCAAATGTCTGATGGATCCATGGCTTTGATGTTCACGGACCAGCCTCAGCCTAAATGAAAAATATTCGTCGTGTAGAAGCACTGTAAACTTAACAGATTTCTCATGCTTCATTTAAAATGGATATAGATAAAATTCATAATTAATTTGGCCTTACAAACCTAAAGGTAATAAGGGAAAAGTAAAGTCGGCTAATACTAGATAAGATAGGAGGTATAGAAAGTGAAATAATGGCATGATAGGTATGGTATATAGAGATATATTCTTCAGAAGGCATAGAGAATTCATCAGTAGATATATAGGTGTAGATGATATTTCTTCAGAAGATATAGAAGGTATATCATAAGGTGTAGAATGTTTAGAAGTTATTTAAAAGGCATGAGAAATATTAAGAAAATGGCTATTTCTTAGTGGAATTTACTTCATATAACCATGTTAGTATTAGATTTTATGCAAATTATATTACATAAATCTTTAATAACACAGATATTAACGAGTATAAAGTTAGCATATTATTGACAGATACTTTTTGAAAAAATCCTGACAATATCTTAAAAATATAATTTATTTCATATTGGGCGGTAAAGTAAGCAAAAACAATATTTTCAATGACATTGCTTATGAAATTTGAGGAGTTTCAAAAGAAAGGAGAAAGTATGAGTGATTGATGTAAATATATTTATTATATACACATTATGTACAACACATCATGTATTACCTTGAGTTTTATGTACACATCATACATATAAAACTAGAGATTAATATCAGTGTATATATAATCAAGTAGTCAAGAAATATAGATCATTTGTAGTTTTTACAGAGAAAGAAAGGTAACTATTTGGGAATGAACATTGACTACCCAAAATGATGATACCTTTTCAGATAGTAGATTCCTGGTACTCAAAAATTCTTTGAAAGGGAGTTAATTTTTCAATACTACATAACCTATAATATTTGGATAAGGCTAAACCCACATTACAGAAGGGAAGATTTTATTAGTTTGATGATTTTATGGAGAATGGAAAATAAGGTCAAATTCTCATGAAGTTGTTATATATTATATCATAAGACGAAAAGAATCGGTTGGCTAGGGCATGTAAAACACAGATGAACAAATGTCAGAAAAGATACTCCACGACAGTATATATGCATGAAGAAGGAAGGACCGCCCAAGTATATGTTGGCTCCCAGACATGGAGGAAGAACTCAAAAAGATGAATATAAGTTAAAGTTAGTGCTTAAAATTAGTGCTCACTATGAGAATTTCATTTAGTTTCATAGTAACAGAAGCACCAGAAGCTGCATGTATTGGCAGTACAGAAAGCAAAATATAAATATTTCCAAGGTTGTTTATGGAGAAGAACTAATATTTTTTAATAATACTGAAATAACAAACTGACCATAATATCTTCCATAGTAAACTCAAATTTCATCCTATTCCACATGCCCAACCACTATCGTCGAACTCCAATCCTTATAATCCTCCCCGCCAACTTAAATGGAGATGGCTTCGCGACCTTCTGGGCCTTAATGCCTAAACTTATTAGTGGGGTCAATAGTCTCTCTCTCCCTGCACAGTGATGTTCACTTATTTATTTTATTGTTATTTTTTTTATTATTATTTTTTTTCTATTGTAATTTATTTATGTCATCAAATTACAAGATGTTATTAATAACAGAATGTAATAAATAAAGATTTATTAATTTTAAAAAATAATACTGAAAAAGGACTCTTATTGTTCAGTTAAATCAGATATTTTTCCGTGTAAATTACTTGATAATTTCCGATTTTTACATAATATTAAATTAAAAACTAAATTTTCCTGCTCTCCTGCAATTAAGACGTCAGATTAAAATTCTGAGAATTCCACCTTGCTTGAATGCTCTCAGTTAAACAGAGATTCAATAACTATAGTCTTTTATGCTATATTAAATTTGCTACCACTTTTCATTAAAAATACTTAGATAAAATAAAGTAATATGAAATAATTGATAAACCCAGTTGATAACAAGCAATCCTATAAGCTGATAACAAATTTTATTACCTCATTGCATATTATAGGATGAGCCACATAACGGTGGAATGTTTCATTCGTGTTTTTTATGTTGTTCTGTTCAGACTTTATAAAAAGTTTTGCTGTTTCTTTTTCTGAAAGTACATCCATTATCATTTGTAGGTCTTCATGTAACTCATATCTTGAATATAAGACTAGTGTCATCTGTAGAACTTTAATTCCTTCAATGCGATGTCTTCTAGAAATAGAATAGACTAGTATCAAATTAATTATACATAGAAAGGAATTCAAAGAAATTTGTTAAGAGGTTAACCATTAGAGTCAGTACTTCTCCATGTAAGGACATATGAAACTTTTTAATATATTTTGAATTAACAATACAGCTTCTGAATCGGATTGAAATTCTTCAAATTTAATATTCCCGAAATACTTCTGTTCCACATTTAGCCGATTAAGCTTTACCTGAAAAGTTATAATGTGCAATTATAGTTAGTTTGATGAAGTAGAATAGATTTCATTTTTGAAAGAAATTGGGCTCCTGCCACATTAACGTACACCTCAAGAAATTAATTTAAACTTTTAATCATACTCTTACAAAGCTCAACTCTTGGATGAAAAATATCAAATAAACTCTCTACATATATTAGCTTATTTGATTCCCTGACTGATACTGATACTTAATCTAGAACCTATAATACCATAAACAACATGTAAATAATAATTACTTATATTTTTACTTAAGGAGATATTTGTGATATGACCTGTGGGTAATAAACAATAAAATAAAATAAATAAATATTTAACTAAATGACTATAAACTGAATAATTTCAAAACAGTATTCAAAAAATTAAAATTAAGAACCTAAAACTGGTTAAAACCCAGGACCTCTTACTAAGGATGGGCACGTTTTCTTTCTCTGCTGCTGAGGAAATTTTTATAGATTTAATATATTATATTTTAAGTTATGTTACTCAATTACTGGCTCTACATTTAATATTTCAATATATCCTATATACAGGGATTTTTAATCATGGAAGCTTCATGCTGTAAGTGTCTGGGTACACACAGTCGAGAACAAAGTTATCTTTAAAATACAAATTAATACAAAACATAAGTAGAGAAAATTTCTGTAAAAACACTTTGAGGCCTTAAAAAAAATTTGCTTGGGTAGCCAAAGGGATTTATTTAGGTCTCTCAATCCTGGCACTATGGGTTCTAGATCCTACTTAGTAAAATATAATCGAAAAATAAAAAATGGCTCTTTCAAAGCCATGGATGTTTAAAAAAGGGTGGCTACCTGGAGATAGCACTTCCTTCCATAAATCCTAAGTGGTAGAAAGGGAGGTTACATTTTTTTTCTAGCTTCTTTTTAGCTAAATTTCTAAATTCCTCCTTTCAGAATTTTAGAATTCCCTCATTTAGTTAAAACGTATCAAAGATATTAAAAAACCCGCTGATCTACACGGATATGAAACAAGAAATAATTGCCAACTAGTGAAGAGGTGTCACCATGGAACTACCTTTCCATGACACAGTATAGACTTTTTGGAAGTATCTTAGTACAATTATTTTCCAACCGGGATAAGAATTATTTTTAAAATTTTAAAACAGGGAAACTATTAAATTTCGCAATAGTCTTATAATAATGTAGTGTCCCCTAGAAGATTGTAAGCCTTACTCTACTCTTTGCATGTGAGTCTGGAGGTGGTGAAGCTAATTTCCAACCAAATCTTGGAGGATGTGACAACTCTTATCACCCAGCCTTAGTTTCAAAGGGTGTTGCTTGGGGACCAATAAAATTTCATTACAGTATTATGTAAAGGTACTTGATGCTGATTTGTGAAGGAAAGAGTCCATTATTAATTCTTCCATGGATTAGACTCATTATCAAAGAGAAGATTGCTGATTAATGTAAAACTTCTAGAGGCACATTCTCGGATTGGGAGACAGTTTAAATGCTCTTATAACGGTTCTTAAGATTGGAAATGATATAATCACTGCTCCTTCAATAACTCAACCTATCATCACGTGTTCTATTATTGCCCCTTGGCATATTACAACAAGCCAAAGTTGAGCTATCCGGTTTGTGGTAACTGGATTGTGCTGAATTTCTTACTTGTAACATGTAACATACTGGCTTCTTAAAACCCCCATTAATAAGGTCTAGTGTCCTTCCCTTTCTTTCCTTCTAATTTAATAGATTATTATTATTTTACTTTTGTAATCAACTCTTATTTTTCATTATAAATTCTTTTTAATTTCTTACTCATATATTCTATTTCTTTTCACCTCATAATTGTTATATGCTTTATTTAATACTTTGAATTGAGAATAATTCTGAGAGATAAGAACTTTTTTTTAAATTAGTCACAACATAGGAGAATGGAACATAAAATTAAAATTACCGTTTTTAATTTATTGGTCTAGGTAAGATAGAAATTATATATCTGGATTATATGATTCTTATAACGAAATTAATATGCTTGTTTGATTTCCATACTGAAAAAGAATAAAGGTAATAATTTAGAAATACCCTATAGGACATGACTCAGAGCTAATACCTTAAAAATGATTCCCAATTGAACTAAAAAACTGTAATGAAACATTTAAGTGGTGAAATAGTTAAAGTCTACTTCACACTTGGATTTTATTTAGGCATATTTCTGTAAGCACAGCTCCCATCATTAGAGCCCTTTACCGCCTGTATGGAAAAGTCTCACTGAAATAATTATTACATTATAATAATTATCTTACCTCTAAGCATCTTTTCAAGTCTTGTTTATCATAATTGTTTTGCTTGCGCCATCCATCAAGTTCTTCCTGAAGTTTTTTATTAAGATAGCGACATGTGTCAGAGTCAGGTATTTTACTTGTGCCACTGTTCTGGATGGTCATCATTAAAAGGAGTTGTGAGCCATAAAGAGAAAAACAGTTATTGTTATAATAAATGAATTATACTGAGTTATTTAGTATACAGATTTAGGATTAGGATAAGTGTTAGGTCCCTAATACTAGCTTTAGGCAAATCGGTGAGGTAAGAGAAAGGGGTGGGGGACGTTCAACTCTCCTTATTCTTAAATATCTTTCCTAATAGGCTTTTTTTAAAATTTTCTTGGCATGGAATGGCCATTCAAAAGCCGTGTAATTGGCACTTCATTACTAGATCCGACAAGTGGACGAGGGAAAAATTTGTTGTATGAATGAAAAATATCGGAAATGAGAGACTTCATGAGGATTCATGGCTCCTGAATAAATTAGTCAGAATTATATCTTCTATGAGGTAAACACGAGGGGGTTTCTCAAGTTGCCAAGGAAAATTAGAAATTCATCAGAACAGTTACTTAAGAATAATTACTTGATAAAAGAATTATGGATTTATGTAGACGAATCTTATCACAGGGAAAAGTAACCTGACATAGAAGGACTCTTTAAACAATGCAAAATAAGTACAGAATTAAGATGCTAAAGGAAACTTGGTGATATTAACACCTTATTAATCATGTAACTGAATCAGGCAAGTGGACAACTGAATGAGTTCACAAACTGAATGGTCTGATGTTTTACAGCTTGTAAACCGAGTCATTTTTATGATGAATCTGGCGACCAAATCTGCTACAAGAGAGGGGCCATTTACAAGAAAATCAGGTTTCTGGCAAAGGATGCCTGGTTGCAATGCCTTACCAGTTTTCATTTTTCTCCAGACCCCATCAATTGTGCCTTAACTTGATAAGGACGACTCTCTGTGGTCTGCCTGACTGAATTATTTGGCCACATAATTTAAAAAAAGGTTTCAGTAATTAGATTCCTTGCTAAGTAGATGGAACTACTTTCAAGTTATTGCCTTAACTTTAAAAAAATAAGAGACTTTTTATTTGGTAACAATAAATATTAGAAATGCTAAATTATGCTTAATACAATTTAAAACAATAAATTAAAACAATCCAATTATGAAATTTTATTAGTAAAATTATTAATTATTATTCTTTATGTATTTATATGTTTCTTAGGGTCTGGCAAGGATCAGATTTTTTCATCCCTTCCCTGTTAAAACGGGTGTTCCACTGGGTATTACTGTCATTACCCGTCCTTTTTGTCCTTTACTGCAGACATCCCCACTTATTCTAATACCCTCTTAGCCCTCTTTGCAGATGACAAAGCGATCCTCTCCTCCCATCCTGACTCCAAAACCGCTTCCAACATTTTACAAGACCACCTTGATGCTATTCAACAGTGGTGCAGCAAATGGAGAATTAAATTAAATGAGTACAAATGTGTGCAGGCAAATTTTCAGCTAAGAAAAGATCCTTCTAATGATGCTAGGTACAATAACTTCCTTATACCTCTCTCCGTTTCAGTCAGTTACCTTGGGTTCCACCTTGACTCACGACTAAACTGGTATAAATATACTAAAATCAAGCGACAAGAACTTAACNAAGTAACTGTCAACATAATATTTAATTTAAAGAATATATTTAAAAAAAAAAATACATTTGGAAAGGTAGTGGGATGAAATTAAAAAACAATAATTATTACAATTATGAATTTTAACCAAAATTCTTTATTTATTTACCGTTTAAAAATATTTTATAATTTGATGACCTTAATTGTAAATATAAAAGTAAATAAAATAAATGTATACACAGAAAAAAAAAACTTAGTAGGTCACGAGGAGACTTTCATTGTATATAAGGATTGTTGTCTGGTAATATGGATTGGGTAGCTGTGGGAGATGAGGTCTTGGGCATAAGGGATAGAATCTGAGACATAATATGGAGCATTTGCAATTATTCTTAGGATTTTGGATTGAAAGGATTGTTTTCATTGGATAATGGAAGGGTTTGTGGCACCTCAGAATTCTGCACCATCCAGATCGCTGGTAGAAAAGTCTTGTTGAGAGTCAGCTTGTTTTCCATTGTGAGCTATGAGCGCCTGTTACTGTCTGTATAAGAGTCTGGCAAGTTCTTGTCTTTTGTGTTTAGTATGTTTGATATGTTGAGATTCAAGATGGAACTCAAGAATTAGGGAGAGTTGTAGAAATGCTATTGAATGTAACATTGTTAGGAGATTGTTTTCGCAGTTGGATATGAACTTGGATTCATTTGGGCAAATTTATTTTGACTATTGATAGACTGCACCATTAATAAACAATGTCAAGGTGATTCTGTATTATTTAGAAAGCAGTTTAAGGACCATTATGCAATACTCGGTCGAATGATTGAGTCACATCTAAGAATGCACTAGGAATGTGCTTATTATTTTCTCAAGGAACGAGAGATAATATCTGATTAGAAAGAAAATTTAAGGGAGCATTCGTTTTAATAGGACATGCCAAGGCAAGACAATAGACAATAATTATGTTTTAATAGGCAATGCCCAGTGACTCATCAAATTCTGTGGTATATATGACGTATTATTAGGAACTTGATGAGTATTGGTTGTTTTACTGAAAACAATGCTGAGCAAAATTTGACTCATTCTTTGTCTGAGGATGTCCAGGAACCATCTCATCGGTGCAAGAGCTGAGAAGTTCATGATGCTTCAGAATTCTGCTAGTGGCAGTCTAAAGGAATTTATCCGCTAATTTGAGGCTTGATAGATTAAATTCCTTAATTTGTAAAAACACCTTAAATTTTTGTTTTATGAGACGGGATAGCAGGTTCCATTCCCTATGATCTGAGGGATGCCTCTACCTCTGGAACATGTTACGAGCTTGCCGTTTAGCCAGTATGAGGTATTTAACTGAATCAGGCCTTTTATGTTTTTTTGTTTACCTTCCAAAAACACTGTTGAATATTGATATTGAAGCACTGTACACCATCATCCAGCTTTTCAGAGGTCCACAAGTGGACCCCAATGTCAAGGGACTTTATTACAAAGTGGAGTCGTGAACAATTGCCAGTATACAGGACCCTTAATTAGGGCTGGTGGTATTTATCTAGGGATGAATGTATGTAGGATAGGTCAATGGACTAATGAAATTTTAAATTTCTACAGAATGGTTGATGGGAATTAGGTTTTTACTAATTGATGATACAGTATATCAGGAAGAGGACCAGTGGAGACGGAGAGAGGATGGACTTAGAGTGGAGAGATTGCGAGATGAAACACCATCATCTGAGTACAGCCACAGCCTCAGCGCCAGGATTGTGAGTGCCGAATGGATCCCATGAGCTACCCCGGCAAAGGATTTAAGGTGATCTTTGAACAAGGTCGGCATAATGATTTTATTGTTAGGGCAAAACACCGCAGAAAGAATAAATGGAGAAGAGTATGTGGGAGGAATGAGAAATGCCAATAAGGTGCCCAATTCCACTGTTTGCTCTTCCGCCCAAGTGATTAAGTTCTGTAAGCTGCGCTTTTTCCTTTTAAATGTTGAGTTAGCCTTGTTTGAGTAAGTAAGAATCTTTGTTTTCTAAAGTCACTTTGAGTTAGTTTATATTCGTCTAAATGCCGTTAGTAATCAAAATAAGGACCGAGAAGGATTTGAGAGAGGAAAGGTTTGTTTTTGAGTGGATTAGGAGTACTGTGTCATATATTATTTATGGCATGGTTGTTCTTTTTAAATTTATTAAAACTTGAAATTTCCCTGATTCATTTTTAAAATATTTCGGAATAAAGTCGCTATGAAACCATTCTTTGAGTATTTTGGGGAGGCCATATGTAAAAATATTATAAGGCCGAAAAATTGTACTATCATATTTTACACCAAATATTCATAAATCTACTTTTTTGTAAGGTGGAGAATTTCTTAAATGATCGATATAATAAAATATTTGGCAACAAACACACAAAACACAAGGACAGAGGGACTTGACAAAATTCTAATAATGTTAGTTGCATACTTTTGTCAGTTCCACTTCAAGATCTTCTATGTAAAAGAAATCCAATTGCTTGAGCTGAGGTAATGTAATAATTATAAATGATCGATAAGCTCTGAGTTTTCCTATGCCACAGACTTCGTAGAGTGGATCACACAAAACAAGATGCTTGAGGTGCCTTAAATTCTTCAGATGATAAATCTCCTGAAAAGTGACCGACTAAATACAATATGATTATAATTAAATTGTCTAAATATCTAATAACAGATTTTATTATTCACAACCATTTCAAGGTAGAACAGTATTCAAAGGTTTTTAAAAATTCTTCTACGAAATTCCTTTCTTCTACAGTTCTACTTAGAACCCTTTCAAAATTATATTTATATTTGCGTATGTCTGGTGATGCTTGTCTTTCAATTTTATAAGTAAAGAATTTAAATTAAGGCTTTAATTTTATTTTGCTAACAATTGGAGTAGTTAGCCGCTAAAATAAATCAAGAGAGATAAGGTGGTTGGTTTAAAAGAAAGGACAAATTCTTCAATATCTTCGTTTCTGTTATAGTTATGAAATTAATTATAGAATATGTTAGAGTTAATTATAATATTTGAACTCTGGAAATTTTGTAAGGAAAAAAAAATATAGAAACCAAATTTTTTATGTTCGCTTTTAATTATAAATCGTAGATTATATTTAATTTTGGCTCAAATCGGACAATTGGGGGGTTTGGAAGAAGCTCAAAGAGAATGATCGTCAATAGGTAGCTGTAGATTACATTGATATTATGATAAATTTTATTTTTTCTAGTTTTTATCACCTATAACATTTTTACGAAAAACTTATTTCAAAGAATATAACCATAAATGTAAGGCGCATCTTCCCCTCTTTCCAAGTTAGTGATCTTGCCTCTTCATTTCTTTACCAGCTTGTGCTATCATCATATCGTCATAACTCTTATTTAAGTTTATCTTTGAACAAACAAGGGAAATATGCTTAGCTTGTGCTGCTCATCCACGACGGAATTTTATAATTATATTTTTCCGAGCTGGGTTTTATTTTGTTAAAATGTATTTTATTAATTTTAGAGTTGAAGCTTTTGTTGATGTCGAGGCACTTTAAATGACAATTTTGTTTGGATATTATATTTAAAATTCTCACAAAACTTTCTAAGACAAACTTAGTAATGGGAAATAGAAGTGGTTGTTCACATTCATTCAGACTCTGGGGCTCGGCATTAGCGATACGAAGATCTGGGAGTGGGGCTTGTTATAAAAGGGAAGAATAGCCGACTTGGGCATTCAAGGTCGAGGAGCAGGCAGGATGTCTGCACTTCTGCCCAACTTCCTTCCTCTCTTCAGTATCCTCATGATGGCACTTGGGCATTCAAGGTCGAGAAGCAGGCAGGATGTCTGCACTTCTGCCCAACTTCCTTCCTCTTTTCAGTATCCTTATGATGGCACTTGGGCATTCAAGGTCGAGGAGCAGGCAGGATGTCTGCACTTCTGCCCAACTTCCTTCCTCTCTTCAGTATCCTCATGATGGCACTTAGGCATCAGGATAGTTGGACCAAATTGTCTAGGTGGCCGTTGAAAGAAAACTTCCTTTCTAATAAAGGAATATCTGTGAACCTAGTAAACTAATTGTAGGAATGACTTTTTTTTTTTCTTCCTTTCTTTTGAATAAGGGAAAAATTAAATTTAGCAAAAGTTTTTATCTGTAAAAATCTTTCCAACATCTCCTTGGTAGCCAAGGCAGTATACTACTGTGAGTGAAAATTAAAGGGGCAAAGCAACAAGAAGTCTTCATAAGCGCGGCGAGAGAAATATGTAGCACATATTTGCTTATTTCATATTATTAGCAAAATATAATTTCTTTTGGGAAATGTGCCAATAGGTCTGGGTAATCTGGCCTTACCGACCACCAAATATTTTTTAAGGGAGGGCACAAGCAGAAACCGTAGGTTTTAATTAAATTATCAAAAATGATTTAATCAATAAAGGGTTATGAGTATCGTCAATCGTATATTCAATCTTATAAAAAAAGATAAAAATCTGTAAGCTACAGAGTACTGAACTTACGAATATAGATTGCAAAGGATTTCCTGCCAGATTAAGCATTTTCAGTTTGCAGTTTTTCGTGAAGGAGTTTCGAATAGTGGTTAATCTATTTCCTGCCAAATTGAGTTCCTCCAGAGTCATTGGAAGCTCGCAAGCCTGAAAGTAACATTTAGAATTTAATCAAATTTTGAAATGAAATATAAATTAAAATTTATTCTGGGACCACCACCACGAAGGAAAACAGCGTGAGCTAAACAGATCTCCCATATTTCATTAAAGGAGATCAGATAAGAGTGAGCCACTGATTTGCCCAAGAAGCCCAAGAAGGCTAGTTTATTTATGAGCGTTGGAGGTAATTTGTAAATAAGAAATAGGACGCTATTTGAGATTTGATTGTTATTTAAATTTTACGTTATTTGGCTAACAATAATGTCTTAATTTGATTATGAAAATTCAAACTTGAGGGGAAATTAATCTGAATTCTTGGAATTTTGAAATTGGTGCTCAGTTAAAAGTTTTTCTTTAGTTATTTTTTTTTTTTTTTAGCTTAAGTAAAGTACGATTGAAATTATGAATGATAAATTACTCAAAAATAACGCTTTCAAGTTAATTTTCTTGAGTAGAATTACCAGATTAAGAGGGGGGGGGGGGAGGACTTGTAACCCAAAATTTTATTAGAAGCATTTTAACAGTTTTACTTGATTTACTTTTGTAATAGACATTTATTTATTTAATAAACGTATTATAATATTTTCATAATCATTTAGGGGATAGAACGCACTTTTTGTTGTACTTTAAATATTCTATATACTATAAATATGACTTGCTTAAAATAGCAAGTTCATTTACATAAGGCATTAGCATGTCCGAGTCCCTTGTCCAACTATAAGCAAGATTACAAACCTGTATTGATTCTATGTTATTTCCTCCAAGCCACAAAACTTTGAGGTGCGGGTGTTGATTCAGAGTTGGAATGCTCCTGAGCGAATTACTGTGTAGGAACAGCTGTCTTAATAGATGGCAAAATACCACATTTTCGGCGTCCTGAAAACAAGAAAAAAAAAATGATTGTACCGTAAAGATGCAGGGCAGTAGTGAATACATCAATGAAACATAGAAGAAGATAGGTTTCATCTAGTGACAATCGTATCAAATAATTTTCAAACTATAAATCTTGGTCTGAAGATTAATGCAAACTTAGAAATAACACCATCAATATTAACTGTCAATATATACTAATAATTAATTGAAGTTGACATAAATTAAGAGAATTAATTTGCACAATATGATAGAATTTATGATATTGGAGCAGGATATAACTTTAATAAAAATATACATTTTTTTGTCTATTACCCACTCAATTTTGCTTCTATGCTTTTGAGCATGCGTTGTGAATAAATGTTGGCCCATTTCTATGACGAAAACTCTACTGAAACTGCGGACAACAAATAATTTCTATGGGACGACTGGAGACCAATACAATTTCATTACAGAATTATGTAAAGGTACTTGATGCTGTTTTCTGTAGGAAAGAGTCCATTATTAATTCTTCCATGGATTAGACTCGTTATCAAAGAGAAGATTGCTGATTAATGTAAAACCTCTAAAGGCACATTCTCGGATGGGGGAGTTCACATAGGCTTCCACGGTCGTCAGATGTATGTACAGTTTCTTCTTCCGGGTTCAAAACGACACGATTGTCATCTGGAGACGCGGCCGAGACTTGCTGGAAGGGTTCCTACAACTCTTAAACAATGTGCATGAGAACATCTAATTCACCATGGAACTCGAAGAGGAAGGAAGACTACAGTTCCTGGACGTCCTCGTGGAAAAGAAGGATCACCTCCTGAGCCACTCAGTCTACAGAAAACCCACCCATACCGACAGATACCTGCATGCCACTTCACACCACCACCCGGCTCAGAAAGAAGGAGTCATCAGCACTTTACTCCACAGAGCGGAGATACTCTCAGAACCTGCCCAACTGCCAAAAGAAAGAAGACATTTGAAGACCACATTCATGAAGAATGGCTACGACCGCATCACTATGGACAAGGTCCAGAGGAAGAGAAATCAGCAGCGCAACAGGGAAGAGCGGGGAGCAGAAGAATTCCGAGGACAAGTGACCATCCCCTACGTTAAAGGGACAACAGAGAAGATCGCCCGAATACTGAAGAATCACCAGATAAAAACAACGTTCAGCACGGACAGAAAAATAGCCGACATCCTTCCGAAAGAATATCAACAGGGAAGACTGATATAGACTGAGCAACAACTGGAAACCAGCGCTAGTTGACAAGAGGATCCAGCTAATCAGTGACCAGCTACCTGACTACTCCGGAGACCAGCCGCCGGAAGGCAGGATCAACCAATGGAAAGGCAGGCTTCGCCCAAGGACCGGACCGCGCCGGGTATAAGTACTCCTGGATTTGAAGACAACTCTCATTCTCCATTGAGCCCTGAAGAAGCCATCACAGGATATGCGAAAGCTCGGTAACTATCGACAACTTGACACGGTCCAACCCGGAAGAAGAAACTGTACATACATCTGACGACCGTGGAAGCCTATATGAACATCTGACCAACTTGTAGTCCCAAGTTGCTAGTTATTAACCAAGTTTATAATTGCCGCTTATTTATGACACTTTTGTTAGTTTACTCAGTCCTTTCGCATTTCAATCAGAGAAGACATTCTTTTTTGTAGGTGACGAAAAATAACCAAAATTTAATGTATTTGTGACAGACTCTTCTGCTGATGATCCATTCCTTAACTTTTTGTTAAATTTGCCCTCTAATTAATGAAGTGCTACTCTGGTCATGCCCAAAAACTTTTTGATATTAATAAAGCAAAAATTGTTAAAAAAAGTGGTTTTAAAAGTTGGTATTCTAATGTTTTTTTTTTACTTAGAAATTCGATTGCTTCTAAAGACCGATATTTCAATTATATTGTTCAAGTTACAATTAAATTTTTGTACAGAGTAATTACGTCTCCTCCATGACTATCGTGCTACTTGAATCTTGCTTCCACAAACAAATCTACTTTCGACACATACCCACTCATCCACACACAACCACATAGGATTACTCCTCGGGTCCACATCATTTGGTCTTCTGAACCTTTCAAAATGATTAAAATAGTTAAGCTCGCTCACCTGTGCCTGATTAAAGAAGTGGATTGAGATTGCTTCAAGTTTCTTTTCTACAAGATCGCTTCCTTTTTTATTTACCCCCGAAGCAATATAACTATAGAAGTTGCTATCAGGAAAGAATTTTTGAATGTTTTTTTCTGAAGCCCTCCATTGTACTGTGTGCTCTTAAAAATCAGTGTGATTTGTGCGCCCGTAAAGGATCTAGCAACATGGCGCTTAATTTTATTGTTTTGGAATAAAGAAACTTAGAATATAGCGTTTTAAAAAACAGAAAAAAAAAATTTTTAACCATACTATCTGGTTTGGGGGCGGAGGTTTCAGAATTTGGACCATGGACTTTGAGCATAGGTTCCCCCGTTCCAAAATCACAGTGCGAAGTCTGTTTGTCTTCTGTACTTCTGATTGTAAAGGTCCAGAGGATTCCTGGTTAGCTTCTGGGAACACTCATCCCTCAATTGATCACCATTCCATATTTAAGCTGGAGAAATAAGTCAGAGTTTTGGCCAGGATCAGAAAGATAAAATACTCCAAAATTGTTGGGTAAATATGTCATTATCGCCGACGTTTTGAATTGACTAGTAAGTTACGGTCACATTTTAGAGTCAAGAACTCTCTTCTGACAGACACCGCTATCGCTCTGATGATGACTTGCAAGTTAAGTTGAAACGTAGGCAAAAATAAAATAATTACCCAAACATTTTGGAGTACTTTATTTTTCTGATCCTGGCTGAAACCCTGAATAATTTCTCCAGCATAATACTCGGCGGCCAACCAATCAAACAATTCGCTATTTAAGTAAAAAATCAGGCATCCAGAACATTTTGCTGACCACACACTTTCTTTAGCGTGCCATAGGTAGTCCTTTCTTCTTCAATAGGTAGATTTCTATGGTCAATAGGTAGTCAATTTTTTAAAATCCAAAAATATCTGTCCTAGGAGTAGAAAATTCAATGTTTCTTCTTTGACTGAGGTGTAACATATCATTCTTAAAAACGAAATTTATTATGTAGAAACTAAAAAGTCCTGCAAAATAAGAAGTTTCGTAAGCTAAGCAGTTATCCCATATTTATTTATTTATTCGTTTAAGGCACAAATTAGAGCAAAATACAAATTTGGTGTAAGAAATCTCACCATGGAGGCTTACATGTCACCGAGCCTAGCTCCAGGCTGGAATGCTCTTCGAACTAGAATGAACTTATTTTAAAATACTTTTCTTATTATTTACCTTTTGTAAAAATGTTATTAAGCTCATTAGTTATTGTTTTCTCTCCGCTTCAATTTCTGTGTTTATTGGTGGAGATGAGTTTCAATATTATGTGTCCTCTTGTTTTATTTTACTCTTATTTAAATAATTCTATTAAGAATTGAAAGATAGTTAGGGACTGTTAGTTATTCCTAGAGAAAGTATTTTTTTAGAGAACCTGTGTTTATTATGTTTATTACTGATGGGTTCCAGGCACCTGATTCGCTGTTATTGTGTCTTCACAGAGTTAGCGAACTGGCCTCCTACGACTCAAGGTAGTGACCATGTGTGTGGCCTACCCGGCCACAGAATTACTTGCTTCTGTCTAGCATTCCTCTCTTGTGGCTAACGCGGTGCTTTCAGATGTGGCTCTTGGCCGACCTACCCTGTCATTTCTTACAGATGATATTTCTCGGCTTTCGCTTTTCATTCTCTTGGATATCTTGCTTGGTTATCGACATCCTCCAGCGCCGTTGTCTCTTTTGCTATCATGTCTGCTTTCTCATTCCCAGGAATTCCAGCATGTCCTGGGGCCCATTAGTTCTTACAATTACTATAACACACTCCTATAACTGTGAAGAAATATTGTTGTTTATTTTTTTCCCTCCAACTAACTTATTCATTTTGATGTTTAAAAACAGTGTATATGAGGCGCTATAATTATAAATATAAAATTCAGAAAATTACATTTTTCACCTACATATGACTTTATGTACAATACAGTAATAGTAACGAAGGAGCTATCTCTCCGACAAAAAGAATATCAGACTACTTTGAACGGTTTGCCTCAAACATATTTTTATATAATCTGTACAAAAGTAATATTCTATTTCGGAATATGCAAATGATATTCTATTTTGTACAAATTTATTTATATATATTCTATATAAAATAAATTCTATTTTTAATATGTTTAAGTCGTGAATTTCTCCAGAGTAAGTATTGAAAATTAAATTCTACCCTCAATATATTCTAAAAATATTTATCTATACTGTAACAACAACTAAATTTACGAATTGTAAAAGGCTTTAGCTATTAACGAACTTATTAATCGATTTGAAGAAAAAGAAAAGCTCCAATATCGAAATAACTTCTATATTTAAAAATTGTAGATTATATTATATTTTTACAACTTTATATTGTATATTTATTTTACAATCATTTTTAGTGAAATAATAATCAGATCAGTGAAAGGGAATGAATTATTCCTAGGGAACATAGAGCGAACTTCTAAATATTAAGTACAGTAATTTGACATTGTTAACTATTAAATTTAAAGTTGTGCTAATTAATTAAATTTAAATTAAATTTGATTGTGCTCTTTCACATCTAAAGTTATTTAATTTAAAATTATTATTCAATAGTTTTGATTTGATATTTTTAACAAATAGTTTTAGAAAAGTGTAAGATAATGTAAGTAGATTATTGGGGCACCAGGGTAGCTTAGGGGAACCTTGCAATCCTAGCGCTGCGGGTTCAAATGCCGCTCAGGATGTGCTTTTATCTATAAAGCTTTTCCTGAGTCATGGATGTTTAGAATAGGGTGGCAACCTGAAGACTGTCTCTCCTTGCATGACCTTGGGAGGCTAAAACACACACACCCACATGCACGCACACACGCACACACACACACACACGTGTGTTTGTATTTCCTATATCATAACCATATAACAATATCTTTACACAATCAGCAATTATACAATTATGTACATTTTGTGTTTTTTATCCACACGCGCACGCACGCAGGTAGGTACCAACGCACGCGGAATTGATGTTCCATAAGAAACATCATTGGATTCAAAGTGGGTTTGAAAGATATAAAATATAAAGTAAGAGAATAGTATTAAATACCGGGTACTAAAGATTATTATAATATATATATATAT
>KZ807216.1:39550-60457 GCA_000696205.2 Oncopeltus fasciatus | reverse complement strand
ATTTTTGTATATATATATATATATATATATATAAATTATTTCAATGTGCTATGTAAATTGGAATAATTCAGTTTTTGAAAGTAACTATTGTGAAAATAAATGTTTAAATGAGTAGTTATTCAAATTGAGGGATTATTTTCCTTGTCTATCCCGTCGGTGGTTTACTCCTCCATGAATAGGTATGCTCTTTTTGAGAAAATAGCTGCTGACATTTTCACGACAGGTATACGTAAATTAACATGTTATGCGCCTGCTGCAAGGCTCGCGCCGCGAGTGGTCGGATTCTGAAGCTCGTAAATAACGGTCATAAATAACAGCGAAGACTTTTACTACTAAGACAAAAAGCTATGAAGGTAAAATAAGAACATAGTTGGTTCTAGACCTGTCTAGAACGATGGAAATGAGTATGGGTAATTGGGCTCGATTGCTTTCGTTATACTTGGAAATATTTTCCTTAATATCATATATATATATATATATATATATATATTTGTTACTTGAAAGTTATTTTTNAAAATAAATAAAATAAAATTACAAATATTAATTTCATTTATGGCTTTTAATCCCACGTAAATTTAAATCAATTAAGCAAGGGAATAGAATAACAAATCTATCTGTCTTAGACCCCTTAAGAGTAAACTTACTTAATACCCTAGGCCGGTTAGCAGAAGATCCAGGTTCGAGGCCTGGGACAGTTAGATTTTTTGTTATATTCCCTTGCATAAATTGACTTAAAATAAAATTACATTTATGTCTATTAGTTCTTTGGGATTTGTTTTTAATGATTTATCAATTTGGTTTTTCTTTAATCTCTCTCTACTAGTGGCCCGATTACAGTCAGTAAAAGTCGAGAAACAGTTCGCATAAAATATTAATTATTGAATATTGAATTTAGCTTCTATATTTAATGTAGAGGGTTGCTTGTAGATAAATTCATATATTCTTTAATAACTACTGTAGCA
Organism: Oncopeltus fasciatus; assembly: GCA_000696205.2. Taxonomy (NCBI): domain Eukaryota; kingdom Metazoa; phylum Arthropoda; class Insecta; order Hemiptera; family Lygaeidae; genus Oncopeltus; species Oncopeltus fasciatus. The sequence goes on along the minus strand of KZ807216.1, from coordinate 59,495 downwards.
GGCGTTTTTAAATGTTGGAAATTATATATTACATCTATGCAAATAATATTTGATGATTTTAGTTGGGGTTCAGTCAAGGTAGATCCAAAAAAATACAAATTTCCAAAAGTGTATTTTTTAAAAGATTATCTGACAACGTTTCGGCTTAAATTGTAAGCCATCTTCAGGGCTGCCTATCGTGAAGACGAGAGAGGACGTCCTGTCCCTAAGTTCAAATTTCCATGATTGAATAATATTTTATCTTCATTATTTTTCACATACTAGGGACTAAATTAGATCCAAGGGGTTTTAGAGTGGAGTTATTTAATATATTGGTAGGATAAATGACCAATTTATTCTTATATATTAGTGTACAGCTTTAACGAACCATCGGACATATGAACTCTTCATATAGTTCCTAAGTGATGGACTTTTTATTTTCATGTAACAACAATTACTTAAANCGCACTCTACTGAGTTTTAAAAAATACACTTTTTTTAAATTTGTATTTTTTTGGATCTACCTTGACCGAACCCCAACTAAAATCATCTAATAATAATATCTACGGTCAAAAAAACTCTCCTTTTGAACTATGCAATTAATGTTTGACACAACTCTAGTAATCATGTCACATACCTTATTAGCCATTAACAATCTTAACTAATGGTAAGGACAAAGATACTTAAACACCAAATTTGGTTTCTATAGTTTATAATTGAGGAGCGCCCTCCCTCTATAAGAATTTAATTAGATTTATTTACTACTTTTAGTTAAATTATTAAGTATATTTTTATATTATCTTTTTAAAAAAAATATAAAACAAATATAAGTATAGGTATAGTTTTAAGTATAACTATAGGTATAAGTAGGTACTTAGGTATAACTAGGTATACGTATAGGTATAAGAATAGCTATAGGTATAACAAAGGCTCTTCTGGGTTTTTCTCAAAAACGGTAGAAACTTTGGATTTGTGTGTCATATTCATATATAACGAAAACAACCTCCTATGGAGTTTAGGGTAAATATTTTAAAGCCAATTAATTAAAATTGGAGAAACAAGTTATTTGCCTTTTTTGTGAAACTTATTGTGGACATACAAATGTATTCAAAGGGGTAGAAAATTAAACATTAAGAAAATTAAATTAAAAAAAAAATACTTTGCCTATAACTGATATCAGTGTCTAATCAATATGATAAAAGTATCTGAATATCTAAGTTTTTTTATAATAATTTTGTTAATTATTAGTAATATATTTAATATCTTAGTTAATAGGATTTTCCTTTTTGGCCTCCCACTAAACCCCCCTTTCCTGTGAATCGATTTGAGTCATAAACGATCTCATCAAACGGTTTGGAGCACTAATACAAACTCGCGATTTCTGAAGAGCGACAAATCTGTGTAACCTTCGCTTTCCCAGAGTTAGACTCTCCACTATGAAGGTTATACCCGGGTTATGCGTTCTGTTGCACCAAGCCGCATTGCGAGGTACTGCAAGCTGTGGTGTAAGCACACTATGACATCTCAAATCTGATAGTAAGAGTATACTTACAGTGATTTCGCAACTGATTAGCCATAGGGCTTCCAACGACTTCAGGTGTTTGACGGTAGGAATTGTACTCATAGGATATCCGACTATCATAATCCTCCTTAAATCTCTATGTAAATCGGAAAGGTCCAGTTCTTCACTCAGATTTATTTGGATGTATTCCAAATTATAATTATCTTTTTCTCGATAAAACTCCATTCTGACGAAATTCTTTATCACTTATAAAGTAACTAATACGCTTTTAAGGTTAAAATATTTGTTCTTGTCGTAATTGTACACTTGTTATTAAACTATTACCATTTGATAAGTTAAATATAGTAACCGATGAATGAAACATTACTTTTCAGGGTCGACTCCTCACAAACCATATGACAAATCGTTACTGAACAGTATCTTAATACGGCGTACGCTCTGAATGTCTCAAAGAATGACCTATTTTTAGAGAAAATATTAGGATTAAAATATCATTCTGGTAAAAAAGAAGACTCTATTTAATGTTTTAGTTTGTTTATACAAAATAATTAATAAATAGGTAAATTGAACTTCAAATAAATAAAATTCTCTTCCTGAAGTGTTGCAATTTATGTAAAGTTAATGACTGTGGAAGCCTACGTGAACGTGTTGCAATTTGATTTTTTTCCTTAAAGGATCAGTAAATATAATTGAAAAAAAGAGTTCACAGTTCATCTGGTATAAGTTTTTTTTAAAAACGGTAGAATATTTGTATTTGGGTGCCATCAGTGCCAATGACCTTCTGTTGAGCTGAGAGCAAATATTTTAAAGCCTCAATATTATGTTGCTTTTTTGTGGTACTGATGTATTGTGGCTGTACTCCTACAAATGTATTTAAAGGGATAAAATTGTTGGTTTGCCCATACTTCTAATGCTGAGATTCTTAAAATTAACAATTAATATTAATGTTTTCGAAAAAATAAATAATTATATACTGTAGGTATATTCCGTATTGTCTTATAATAAATATATTATACTAATAAATAACGTTAATTATTATTTAAATTATTTTATCGGTTAGTTAACCTACGTTGTGTTTTACTATTTTAAAACTAAATATTACGGATGCTGGATCGAAAGAACTGTTTTTAATATAACTAAATTTTAGATAATCCCTCACTCCTATTGATCCGATTTTGCTCATTAACTTAGATTATCTTTTTTCCTAAAGCGACATGTGAGATTGTATTGAGAAAAACAAATATATTGACTGTAAGATGTTGAAAGAGAAACACACACACACACACACACACACACACACACACACACACACACACACACACACACACACACATCTTGATATATATCTCTATCCATGACTTACATGGGGCAAGCATACTAAAATTAAAAGACAAGAGCTTAACAGGACTCCTTTAGGTACAGACTAATGAATAGGAAACCCAAACTTAAAACAGATACCTAANTATATACATAATAAAGAAACCGAAATTGACTTTTAGATGTCTCATTACCCAGAGTTTGTTATTGACTGAATTAATGAAGAGGAGAAGGGGGGTTTGAGGAATGACCAAATTGAAAAATTGTCAATACATTCCTCATCGTGAGAGTAATATAAAATATAATTATCTATATTGAGACTAAGGGAAAATATAAAAGTAATTAATTGTAATACTATTCCAAGAGTAAATTTGAAGGTCCGTCTTACTCTAAAATGTAGATCCCAAGAATATACTCTTTTTAAATGGAGAGTTTTTTGACCGTAGGTATTATTATTAGATGATTTTAGTTGGGGTTTACCCTGACCGAACCCCAACAAAAATTATCTAATAATTTACTCTTTAATTTTAATCATATGAATGATTTCATGTTTTATTCAGTATTTTGGCTTTTTGTTTTAAAGCATTAATTGTCATAAAAATTGGACTTAATATGGTAAGATTTGTTATACCTTCATTGATGTAGGTTAGCTATGAACTCCAAATAATGAAAGTAAAGAAAACTCATATAAATTCCAAACAATTAATGTGAGGGAATAGAATAAAAAATCTATCTGTCCCAGCCAGGACTCGAACCTGCATCTCCTGTTTTCCGGGCCGGTATGCTTCCATTGCATCACCCGGACGAGCTAGATAACTTAATTAACTCCCAACACACTAGCGAGAGCCAAACCCACGAGAAATACGAATACTTATGCTCGAAGGAGCTTGCATTGTCCAGCGATTCATCGACTCTCGTTATTTACTTTTTATTTCCATTTATAAATATTAATTTAGTTGTGGTGTATTATCCCACGGAAATCTTTTAACAATTAATGCGAGGGAACAGAATAAAAAATCTAACTGTCCCAGCCAGGACTCGAACCTGGATCTCCTGCTAGCTCGGCCGGTGGTTTAATGGAAGCATACCGGCTCGGAAAGCAGGAGATCCAGGTTCGAGTCCTGACTGGGATAGATATATTTTTATTCTATTCCCTCGCATTAATTGTTTAAAGATTTCCGTGGGATAATACACCACAAATAACTTATTATTCATATGAATTAGGTTAGTTTTAGAAGTGGTCAGTCTGGTTTCCTATGGGGTAAGTGTAAAGGATTGAAAAGAGGGGATCAGACAAGTGGCTATGGCTGTGGGTTACGGAGACTGATCCCTTGATCCAGTCCCATCGATTGTGGCTGACGAAAGAGTTCAGTCGAAGCACGTCTCCCAGGGCCAACAGCTCCTTCATCACCGCCACCACGGGAATATTGTACCCCGGAAACGGTTCCCAGTCTTCCGTCTTCAAACACTGCCTGCCCGTATCACACCCACGCACGGCATTGCTTCCCTGCTCACATACCTCTGCTATTCGGCAAGCGGAATTCTTATGTCTGAGTCCCTTCTATGCCAACTGCCAACAGCGTATATATATATTCCAGCGTCTCCAAAATATCTGCAAACGAACATCCCCCACCAACACTTTTCAAGTATCTTCCTCCAAGGTTATAGTAAATATATAAAGATAGAAGATGAAATAACAAGACGCAAAAGGTTTCATATATACACTGTATAACAAAAAAATATTTTTTGAATGTTTCCTACACTAAATTAGTCTATTTCTACTAATTTTGGGGTGATAAAAACGAAAATAACATTAAAAAACTTTTATTAGCTCTGTTTTTTGAGATATACAGCACTTAATCTTAAAGAGTAGTTATACTATACGTGAAAAGTGAAAGTACAAAAAACAATATTGTTATGTTTGTTTTAGAATATTTTAAGTACAAAATTGATAAAAAAAAAACATTATTCTTAGTGTTTTGACAAATAAAAGAGGTTTGTACCACCAAATGTCAATTAAGTCAATCCGATGTATTGTAAGATCGCTGTCTTTTAGCTTGTCTTTTATAAAACACTTCTGGAGCATCCCTACACACAGACCAGCAGTAGTCTGCAAGCATTGCTTCATTCCAATGTTTTAGAAGATTCCACTGTTGTAGTCTTGACCCTAACAGCTCAGCCTTTTCCTTAGACAAGCCAAGATCTCTTATAAGGTCACTCAACTCTGCTTGACTAATTCTGTGCGGATCACTAGACCTATCGCTTACATCAAAATCAGGGTCATAGGATGTAGAAGGATGGGTTGCTTCTTGTAAACAGACTTCATCACTTTCCTCTAAAATTTCATAGTTTTGGGGTGGAGAAGGGACTGGCAAATTGTCTGAGTGTGGTACAGGCCGAAGAGCAGATGGGAGATTAGGGTATTTCACCGTTCCTCTTTTCTTCATAGATAAACCTTGCTTAATGGGAGGAGTTAAGCAGAAATAACAGTCGTCTGTATGATTGGTAGGCTCACGCCAAACCATAGGCACTGCAAAAGCCATTGCCCGCTTGTTATTTTTCAGCCACTCTCGCAATATGACGGAACAAGAATTACAACATATATGAGGAGCCCATGATTTATCTTGGTCCCCAACTTTTACACCAAAATAATGTTCATAGGCAGTCTTAATGATAGGTGACATTTTACGTTTCTGAGCCTTAAATGTTATTTCACCACATATATAGCAAAAGCTATCGACAGAATTCACACACTTTCGAGGCATTTCAGATCAGCACTTAAATTAATTTAAAAATCAACTTCACACGATAATTTCAATAGCAACCATGTGCGTACAATTGACAAACTCGCAAAGGTTATGTTTACTACTTATGAACAGCTGATGAGAGGGGTGTTATGTAAACAAACATGTGTACCAACTGTTGGTGATGAAATATTTCATTTGTTGAAAACTCAATATATATATAATAGAATGATACTATATCTTGAAAACAAGAGCTAATATATAATTTTTATGGTCATTTTCGGTTTTAACAAGTGAAAAAAAATAAAAATCAGCTAATTTCAACCCCGAAACAAAAACTTTGTTGTTCAGTGTTATTAGATTTTTTTCTCGGGTAGATCGGTCAAGGTAGATCCCAAAAAAATACCAATTTAAAAAAAAAGTGTTGTTTTTTTTTTTACTTTGTAAGCCATCTTCAGGGCTGTTCAAATACAATGTCATGAGAATACAATAATAATTTACAATATTATAATATAGAATTGCCATAATGTAATGTGATATCAAAAGTATGAGTAAACTAAGCTATGTTGGAGAATTCAACATGCGGAAAACAAACTATTAAAAACTATTATTATAAAACTATTCGTTATGAAGACGAGAGAAATGTCCTGTCCCTAAGTTCCCATTTTCATGACTGAGTGGAAAAAAATATTTTTTGGAAGGACACCAATAGTCAATTATTATTGTATTCTCATGACATTGTATTTCAACAGCCCTGAAGATGGCTTACAAAAAATTAAAAAAAAAAACTGTTTAAAATTAGTTTTTTTTATCTACCTTGACCGAACCCCAACAACAAAAAAAAATCTAATAATAATACCTACGGTCAAAAAAACTCTCCTTTTGGTTTTATACATTACATTTTTTTAAAACTATTTATTCTTCGATTGAACGAATATTTTAGTTTTAGATAGTTTCTTCCTATATACTATTACATACATAAGAAGACAACTAATGCTTTAAAACAAGAAGCCAAAATACTNCCTCTCACCATTAAAATTTAAAAAATAAGGTACAGGGGTGTTCAAAGCTAATAAGAAGTGAGATCTTGACAATTTGTCTCAGAAGTTTCTTTACCAAATACAATATGATTTTTTTTTTAACTTTTATTTATTTATTACAGTTTGTTAAATAAAAAAAACATTTTGTAATTTGATTACAATGAAATAAAAAAAAATTATATTCAATGACAATCACATGAGAAAAGTGTGACCAATGACACAACTCCCAACAATATGAATTAATAAAAATATTTACACTTTTTTATATAATGGTATTGTTTTAAAATATAATTTCATGAAACACTTAATTCACAAATATTAAGTCTAGATATATTAATATATATCCAGTCTCATTGATATATATAATTTTAAGAGGACCAAATGATCGGTGTTCGCAAATTGTCAAAATTATCTCGCGAAGAACGAATATCACTGTTAGTAGGGACTGGTTAATTACAGGGGTATTGTCTCTGTAATTACCTGCTGAAAGAATCCAATTGAAAAATAATTCTGGTAAACTGCTCTATAAATTATATTAAACAATATATTAATGCGAGGGAATAGAATAAAAAATCTATCTGTCCCAGCTAGGACCTGGATCTCCTGTTTTCCTGGCCGGTATGCTGCCATTGCACCGGGACGAGCTAGATAACTTTATTAATTAAATTCCCATCACAATAGCGAGAGCCTAACCCACGAGAAAGACGAATACATCGTCTTAGGCTGGGACAGATGCGTTTTTATTCTATTCCCTCGCATTAATTGTTAAAAATTTACGTGAGATGGTACACCACAACTAAATTAATATTTATATAAATTGCATATTGAAAAGGTCTTAAAGGCATTGTTCTGCAAAAATCAGTGTGTAAAGAGTCTTTAATATGTTTGGATTATCTGTGAACTGTTATCGATCAAATTGAATTTTAGCACCGATTGATTTTACACTTACATGTATAAAATATGGTGGCAGCCATATTAACAAGAATATTAACCGTTCTGCATCATACGAAAGTGAGTTTAAAATAAAGATCTTAAGCCTATATTCATTATGGATAATCTCGGCAACACAAGCCCATTAAGATACACAAACAGATCTGAGGAATTTGCAGAAAATCCAATCATCAAATGTAATTGATAAAAAAACAAAGAAAAAGTTGTTCAGAAGAAAGTATAAGCGATATAAATAATTTGATCAAATTTTGTACTTGCAAATAAATATTAATATTCCATTTAAATGTATATAACTGTGTCATTCAACCCGTAATCTAAGTAGATTTCCTAATTGAAAGGTATTTATTTATTAAAGGTAAACGTAAATATGAGTACTTAGTTATAAATAAGGCTATTATTTTAAAAATTATTTTATAAACAAACTTATTTAATCTTAAAAGTCGGAGAGAGCAATGATTGTAAAAGGCTTCGAGGGAAGAGTCATGGGAGTGCTCAGCCTGTGCCGATACATAATTAAATGTCATCCTTCAACGTGATAAAACGTTATGAATATATACGTTAAATGTTATGATCGAAGTTTCTTTTCTCAAATAGAAACAAAGATATCAGTACTCTAAAGTAAATTTACAAGCTGGAGATAACAATGAGCGTAATTGATGTGACAACCTAGCTAGCTCTAGACTGGCCGGAAAAGGCTCGCCTTTCGTTTTTAGATTCGTCAATTTCTTTCTTAATAAGCATTTTTTGTAGAGCCGAAATGTTTTGTTATTATTTTTATCTATTAATAAATATTATTTTCTTTAATCTTTTTTTTAACTCAAATAACAATGAACACAGTAGGATTTTAAATTTTGATCTTCTTCTTAACCATACTTCCCTCTCCATTGACCGATTTCTGCCATTGACGAACTCATCCAGCGATTTTAAAAAGAGAAGCTTAAATATCGAATTTGGTTTCATCATTTTTAAAAATTTCAGAAGTCAGATTTTAGACACTTCTGACCGATTATTTAGCATCTCCAATGTAAATATGATGAAGACCGTTTGAGATTTGTACGATATTGAACTATACAACAGAAGATACTTAAGGAGGCGCTGGCGAAAAAATAGACAACTGGAAAGTAAAAATCAGTAAAGATTCTCTAGAATTTAACTAGATTGTCTCACTATCTTCGGATCATCTACCCTGAATTTCCTCTGAGAGCTTTAATTTTGTTTAGTCCAATTGAATCGAATCTTCGTCGAGTACCTTCATTGATTTGGGCGGCATAAATCTTGAGGGTAAAACCTTCCCTAGCTGGGTAAGATTTCCTCAGCTGCTGAACTAGTTGTTATACTCAGAAAACAATTAGATTTTAAGAATTAAGAAAATCCACCATTAAAAATAATAAACAAATACTTAGATCAAATTTGAAAACTTGAAAATTTTTCCACTTAAATTTTATAGCTAATGTTTAATGTAGGCATAAATCTAAAACTTGTAATTCAAAAAGAGAGTTTGTTGACCGTAGATATTATTCTAAGATGATTTTAGTTGGGGTTCGGTAGAGTCATGGAAATGTGAACCTAGGGACAAGACGTCTTCTCTCATCTTCATGATAGCCCTGAAGATGGCTTACAATGTAAGCCGAAACGTTGGCAGATAATCCTTCATTAAAAAAATACATTTTTTTATTTGTGTTTTTTTGGATCTACCTCGACCGAACCCCAACTAAAATCATCTTAAAACTTGTAATTTTCGATGAAACATCTCGGGTTCCACATCTACTTCTTTATTTCCGTAGTAAGATATATCATGTTTTATTTCTCTTCTCTCCTCCGGAAGAAACGAGCCTTGCGGGACACCTTAAAAAGAGCAGTCAGTATTTACGGCGGGAGTTAACGGAGGAGCCATTTTTTATTTATGACTTCGGCTGTTTTTTGAACCTCCCCACTCCTCCCTTAAGCCCCTCAAAATAATACTTTATCGTTAATAACACTTTTAACAAATAAAATCATGTTTCCTTGACTTAGCAGACCTAAACATATCCACCAAAACATATCTCACGAGTAGTTGAGGAGGGTGATATTTAGCAATTTACGAAGGTCTTTTTCACCTATTTTCAATCGTGTCGAACCTGTCGCCCTCCTCTCACCATTAAAATTTAAAAAATAAGGTACAGGGGTGTTCAAAGCTAATAAGAAGTGAGATCTTGACAATTTGTCTCAGAAGTTTCTTTACCAAATACAATATGATTTTTTTTTTAACTTTTATTTATTTATTACAGTTTGTTAAATAAAAAAAACATTTTGTAATTTGATTACAATGAAATAAAAAAAAATTATATTCAATGACAATCACATGAGAAAAGTGTGACCAATGACACAACTCCCAACAATATGAATTAATAAAAATATTTACACTTTTTTATATAATGGTATTGTTTTAAAATATAATTTCATGAAACACTTAATTCACAAATATTAAGTCTAGATATATTAAATAATTATGTAACTTATAAAACAGAGACTAAAAGATTCATTAGTTGGGTTTACTTAGAAGATTTGGTTAAAGGATATTAGTTAGATTTCTTAAGAAAAGTATTTATATTTTGGATGTTATCCAAAATAAAAGACGGCTCTAAATCTAACATTGTATTCCAATATTTTACGCCAATTTAAGAGTTTCCAAATGCATCGATGCATCGAAGGTTGGTGCAGCATAAGACGTAGCCTCATTGCAACTTTCCATTAGCAGAATTCTCTTTTCTGAGAATTTTAAGTAAAGTTAAGTATAATGATTTACCCTGAGAAGAAAACAATTGCGTTGAAAGAAGGTTGACATCTGTCAATCGATTTACATCAAGCAGATCGAAGCTGAGAAATTTGAGACCGAAAGCATTTGTGCAATAATATTGTTTAATGTTCTCGTTCAAGTAGACGAATTGGTTTTCAATTATTCTTCAAATATATATAAATAAATAAATTTTATCTTTTTAGGATGAAATTAACAAACGAAATCGTCTCTCCTTGTACATTAACTCAAAGTTCGATTTTTTTCCCCGCCTATATTGAGCACTTATAATAAAATGGTTTTTATTCCTTAGGTATGTGAAGGGAATTCCTCCCCAAATATCATTAAATATTTTATTTTCGTTCAAGAAGAATGAACCTATTATTCGTTTCTGCAGAATAACTCTTTAAATATTTACTCATAACCAATGCCAGTTACTCAGAAGCATCTCAAAGTAAAAATATTTCCCATTTTTCATTTATGTCGAGCTTAAATAAGAATTAATAAACACTCTGATCTTACTAACCTGGAAAAACAATGTGGGTATATATTAAAATCGCTAAAATTAGTTGTAAAATGTAATATTTTACAAATAAGAGGGCCTAATAAGCTCTTGAGGTTAAATTTTAAAATTATTTCAATAGTAAACAATGTTAGTTAATAAAAAACAGATAGGTATATCGCTGTATTATATTATATATAATTATATATTATATATAGATATTATACAGTATTATTATCAAATGATGACTTAACTGTTTTTAACTTTCTCTCTTCATTGGGGTATGGAGGCAGAATGGAGGAAGAAAAAAAAATGAAAAAATTTATTATTATTAATGATTTTTTGACTGTCAAAAATGAAGAAAAATTAGAAAACTTAAGGGACTAAACCTAAAAATTATTATGTTGTGTGATGTGGCTATCTGTTAAATGGATAAAAAAACGACGTGATTGAAACTTTTTTCTGACGTTTAGAATTATATTTAATTCATTCTCAAGGCAGTCTCTAACACAAATACAAAAAAAAAAAAAAAAATGAAGTTGAAAATGAATTAAATACAATTCTCGAAATGCGTTAATTACGTTAATTTTTTTTATAACTTTTGATCGATTGTGACATCACAAAACACATTTAATATAACGGTTAATGAGAGTTGACATTATTAAAAATTAGTTTCAGCTAAATTTTATGAAAATAGAAAAAGGGTAACTAGAGCATTCATAATAAATTAGACACAATACTATTCAGAATTACAATCCCATATACAATCAGTATTTGACAAATTAATACATTATAATTTTATTAATTTATTTTATAACATATATTTTAGTAAGTAGTCCAATGGAACTAATATGAATAGTAATGATTTTCCTCTGTGAAGTTAATGAAAGTTATGATTTGTGTGTGGGTGCGGTTAAAAACATCTTCCCCCAAAGTCTTAATCTTTTGTAATGGGTTTCCGAAGCTCAGCTTGCATCTATAATAGTTTGAAGTTTGACAGGAAGCTTGTAAGCCTCTTCTCAGGGGATTGTTACCTCGTCTTTGTTCTACCTTGTTTGGAGAAAGTTCAGTAATTCTTGTGAAGAATGGAAATTTCGAACCTCCATTTACTTTTTTTTCCCCCTAAAAGCTTAGACCACATCCGTTTTTTTTTTTTTTACAAATTTCTTTTTAAACTTTCATTATTTTTTTATTTGCTCGGATTGTAATTTTACTTTGTTTTTACAAAATTTCATCATAAATTTTATACTATTTATTTTCTCTCTAATCATTCATTAATAAATGTTATTAAGCCCTGAAATATTTTCCAGCCTAATTATGAACTTTACATGGGGCGAACATACTAAAATTAAATGACAAGAACTCAATCGGTGATATGGACTCCTATACAGACGAATGAATAAGAACTCCAATCTTACGATAGAGAACAAGCTGACGCTCTACAAATCCTTATTACGACCAATCTGGACTTACGGAGTAGATATCTGTCATGCCGACAAGCCTTCCAACATCCAACGAACCCAGTCCTTTCAATCCAAAACCCTCCGAATAATCGCAAATGGTCCCTATTTCGTATCCAATTCATCCCATCACCACGATCTTAATATCCCATTTGTTCAAGACCTCATTTCTTCCCGGTTCACCTTTTTCCACAGTAAACTGCCATACCATCCTAATCCACTAGCTTAGGCCATGTCTTCCAACTCCAAGGAACCAACCAAGTACCGACATAGATGCCTGCGTAGCTGATTTTTCGGGATTCTTATTTCCACAAATAAAGTTTTTAGCAACTGACATAGTGATTTTTTATATTAAATTTCCGTTTCTTTGATATATTAAAAGCTTTATTTTCACACAAAGTTTCGTCGTGACTTTCGTTACAACACCGCGACATGCTTACAAACTGCACCTTGTAAATTACAAGAAGTAGCTATATGCACTCAAAGGTTCGGGAATATAGGGTTTAACCTTATGATTCAGATAACCGGCATTAACTAATTTAGTCAAGTTAAAATATATGTGTAACATCACTTTTACTGTGTATTTGTTTCACTGTTTCAACGTTTTGTGATTTGAATTCTATTGAAATCTCAATTTAATTTGAGCACCTAATAACCGCTTTACTAAAATTTAACTTTTACTTGATCGATCAAAAAATCTAGTTATTTTAAGTAGTTTACTGGATTTTATGTCATTGTGACTCTCAACCAGTTTTATGCCATTACTTAATTTTTAATGTTAATAGGATCCCCAAACCAGTGATACCCTCATTAATTACAAATGTAGACACTGGTTTAAAAGGTATCCCTATTCTATTTACCTCTTTCTGCTTAGCAGTAAAAAACGAGCTTTTTTGTTCAATATAACATAAATTTGTTATATTGTTGCTGTCAAATCTTTTAGGAGGAATTTTTCTCTTCTTTTTTGGCTGTGGAGAGTTCCCTGGGGACCCTGATATTATGGAGTTAAAGACCTTTATATTAATAAAAATATAACTATTTTTACAATAAAAATCAATTCAAAAGTAAAATCCACAAAGACAAAGTTATGCTTAACTTCTAAAAGAAATGGAAACTAAAAAACGGGAAAATAAGGAAAAAAAAATGGAATAATAATTTAAATATTGTATTTGTTGTGGTATTTTTTTTTTTTTTTNTTTTTTTTTTTCTGTGTTAGCCTCCCTTGCAACCACTTAGGGTCATTGGAGGGAGGGGCTATCTACAGGTTGCCACCCCATTTTAAACACCCATGGCTCAGGACAAGCTTCTATTTATAAATAAAAGATTGACCTGGGCGGGATTTGAACCCGCGGCGTCAGGATTGCGAGACCCGTACGGATCCCCTGAGCTAGCCTGGCGCCCAAAAACGCTTCACGATTTTGCGTGTCATCCTTGCGCAGGGGCCATGCTAATCTTCTCTGTATCGTTCCAATTTTAGTATATGTACCGCCGAAGCGAGTACAAAGTTGTTGTGGTATTTAATCCTACATTAATTTTATACAATAAATGCCAGGGAATAGAAAAAAAAATCTTACTATCTCAGCCGGGACTCTAACCCGGATCTCCTGCTAGCCGGTGGTATTGTTACCAATTACACCACCGAGGCTAGCCAGATAATTCATTATAAATTAATAATTTTTCACTATAATAAATTATCTGGCTAGTCTCGGATGGTGTAAATGGTAGCATTCCAGCCCGTCAAGCAGGAGATCTGGGTTCGATTCTCGGCTAAGGTAGTAAGATTTTTTTTATTCTATTCCCTTGCGCTTATTTTAAATAATGTTATGATGTCTGATACGAAACAAGCAAATTTCACTAAATTGACTACAAGGACTCATTTGTAGACTCATGAATAGGAACTCCAATCTTACAATAGAAAACAAACTGACTACGACGTATCTGGACATACGGCTTAAAATTCTGGGGTGCCGCCAAGTTTTCCAAATCCAACGAATCCAGTACTTTCATTCCAAAATTGAAAATATATCTTCATGGTTCCAACGTTAATAGCTTGATTTCATGCAAATAAAAAAAATTACATTCTTATCTAATTACAATATAAGATATTTACCGTTTCTTCTTCCGGGTTGGACCGTGTCAAATTGGTGTTATTTGCCGAGCTTTCGCAAAACTGTGTTCTGGCGTCTGAGGATCCAACCAATCAGTGACCAGCCACCTGACTACTCCAGAGATCAGCCGCCAGAACACAGGATCAACCAATGGGAAGGCAGGCTTCGCCCAAGAACCGGACTGCGCCGGGATTATACACCACCTGGTATATAAAATATGGTAATTATATACCACCTGGATTTTAAAAATCTCTCTTTTACAACTCTCATTCTCTTTTCAGCCCTGAAGAAGCCATCACATGATGTGCGAAAGCTCGGCAAATAACACCAATTTGACACGGTCCAACCCGGAAGAAGAAACAGTAAATACTTCTGACGACTGTCGAAGCCTACGTGAACAAATATAAAATATTTTACATTTTTATAATAATTGCGTGATCTTTGTTTTGGATATTATTACTGTGTAAGTGTTTTGAGGTAGAATGTGTAATTATAATAAAATATTGATGTATAATGGCTTATAACTGAAAACGAAGCAAGATATTTCCTGGGTGGTGTTCCTTAACGGAGTCCATTGTGCATATAACTACTCCCTTTCGATATATTACCGATCGGCAATGCCACCAAAATCCCACGGCGATTCCTCTTCCTTTCCGAGGACTTCCGGCGGAAGCCGTTCCTCCCGAGCCGAATGAGAAGCATGGCCGGCATCCTCGCGGAGATGATAATTCCCACCGGGTGTCATGTCCCGACACTAAGCCCTCCAGCCTTGCTGGCCATCGATCACACTCGGAGAAAACGCTATTATAAATGACGACCGGGCTTGTGCCGAACTATTTTTCATAGATGACAGGGTGAGGCGAGAGCTGGGCAAGAAAGATTAATTGATTCTTCAGGTAGAAAAAAGAGTGAGGACTACAGGAAAATTAGCCGGTGTAGCTGTCTCTCGAATTAGATTATAAGGAGTAAACGGTGAGAATAAAAAAAAAAAAAAAAAAAAAAAAAAAAAAAAAAAAAAAAAAGTAGGAGTATGAAATTTAAAGGACAGTCATCAGCTGTAACAGTGATGCCTATAGTAATTCTACAAGAGTTGTTTTGTCACATTTGTTTTTATGCATGAATCACTTTTATATATTACTTGAATATATGACTGATTATATTCACTTCCACCAAATAATATATATATACACATATACCATGTGCCTTATTAACTGGAACACATTGCAGACAGAAATACCACTGTCGGCTGGTCATGTAAGTAACAAGACTTTATCTGGCATTTTATAAATATTATTTTTTGTGGTATATAATCCCACGTAAATTTTAACAATATTTAGTGCAAGGGAACAGAATAAAAATCTAATTCTAAGATGATTTTAGTTGGGGTTCGGTCGAGGTAGATCCAAAAAAAAACACAAATTAAAAAATGTATTTTTTTAATTAAATTACATTTAAAAATACATTTTTTAATTTGTGTTTTTTTTTTGGATCTACCTCGACCGAACCCCAACTAAAATCATCATAGAATAATATCTACGGTCAACAAACTCTCCTTTTTAAAAATCTAACTGTCCCAGCCAGGACTCGAAGCTGGATCTCCTGCTATCCGGGCCGGTGCGTTTTCCATTTACGCTACCGAGACAAGTCTGTTAAGTTATTACATTTCCCGCACTAGTGTCGAGAGACTATTGTTAGGACTTATCTGACGTTCTTCCTCCCCTAACTAAGAAACATGACACAAAAAATTAAGAATCCTCTCACAGACGCTCAGGGTCTTGTGGCAATTGTAGGTACTAATCTATCACTTGCTCATACACTAAGCTTTCAAACTGCTAATCGGAACTGTACAACCATTTTCCCTAAGCAGCAACAATCCTTGGCTTTTCTTGTATTTTGAATTTGAACATACTAAAATTAAAACACATACTAAAATATATTTTATCTCTTAAAACCACCACTCTAACCTTGACATTTTAAATACATTTTTAGATGTTCTGATATTAAATCATTATTATATGATATAACAACTTATATTTGCTTATTTAGCATATTATATGGTATAGGAGGGAAAAGGAAAGTTTTAATTCCCGTTATATATGTTTTTCATTGTTATCTAACGTTTGAGTTGGGCAGAAGAAAACATTGACAATTGTTTGATATTCCGTGATTAAATCTATAATGTATAACTAATATCCTTTCTTAGTCGATTTACATAAATTTTATAATTAAATAATCAAAGTCTAAATTTTTCAAATTAATAATTACCAAATGTATCTAGAGTACAGATGTCCAACTAAATTTAACGACTAAATAAATAAAATTAATAAAATTATATGATAGGATGTAAATAGGAAAGGGTCTTAGTTTGTTTGTGTCCTGTGGTGAGTTTTCATAGCCATTGGGAAAATTTGATTTGCTCGTTTCTGCTCTATGGAGTAACGTAATCCCATTATTCCTACTTCATCGAATGCACCATCAATTAAATGCACTTAAATTGCCAATAGCTCTCTTTCAGATTCACTGGCGTGTCCCAGTTTTTAATCTCCTCGTGTACAGTAGTATTAAATGCCGATGAGTTTTTTCTTAAATAGTCGTACAACTATTTTGTAGCTTCAAATGAACGAAAGCAACTCTCCTTTCAAATCAGGAGAGCCCAGAAATAATTCGAGTCATTTTTTCTCATGTGTTAAAGGTAGAATAGTGGGGCGCCAGGCTAGCTCGTAGGATCCGTTCGGGTCTCGCAATCCTGATGCTGTGGGTTCAAATCCTGCCCAGGTCAATCTTTTATTTATAATATAGAAGCTTGTCCTGAGCCATGGGTGTTTAAAATGGGGTGGCAACCTATAGATAGCCCCTCCCTCCATGACCCCAAGTGGTTGACTGGAAGGCTAACACTCAAATAAAAAAAAAAAAAAAAAGGTAGAATAGGACATTTACAAACAGAATTTGACTTTAGACTGTTGGGCCCAGAGGCGTTTCAAGTTATATATTCAAACACATTATGAGAAAGGCTAATTTCAGAAGTAAGATTATTATCGGCATTTACTAATGGCTGTTACTCGGTAATATACATAAGCTGAAGAGAGGAATTTCTACTCACATATTAAACATTACAGCTGGGACTTATGAATGTTTCTTAGTACATAGTCAACCTAATCAAATCGTATATTACATTTCATCTCCAAAATCATTGAGCAATAACTTACTTTATTACGGCGTATCAAACAAGCACTAGATGCCATAAATTTAACTTATAAAGACCTAATGAAAAGCCAACTTAATTTAGAAGGGTCTTAAACGATGATCCCTACATCATTTGAGTGCTTTCATCCCCCCCCCCCCCGATTTAATAAAGATTAAGCTCCTCTGGAAGAACCAATTGTCCTTTTCTTTTCCCCTTGAAAGCAATATAATTCAAAATATTTTTAGTGTACACTCATATAAGGGTTGAAACGGCAAGAGGCAGGGAGTATATTAATACCAAATATAATCTTCTTTCTTACTTATTCTACAGAAAAACACAATGGGTCAAAAAATAAAGCCATAATATTTACTATGGTACTATAATTAGAAATTTTTTAATAAGTATTTTTAGAATAATTAAAAACATGATTGTTAATCACAATTTTAATTTCAATATTTAGTCTTAAAATTACAAATAAATTAAAGCAGAAAACTCCTTTTTTTTTTTCCGACACTTCATAAGTTTATTTGGATATTAAGTTTGACTTTACGAGTCATTACAGTATGAAGAAGACAAGGAATAAATTGAAAAAAAAAAAAAAAGAACTACACTTTTCCTTAGGATTAGGATTAGTATCAAGATATTGGGCGGTCAACAGCTTGGTCATTGCGCCCTGACTGTTGGGAGTTTGGAACACTGTTTCAATTATCCACTCTTTACATTCGCTAGTCGTTGTTTAAAACTTATAAGCTAGAAATGGAACATCAACAAAAATGTATAAGTGACAATCACAAAATAGAGAGAATGAACGAAAACAACAATTGTTCTTGACTAGATGGACAGTTTTTGTGCAATCACAGTGTTGTTTTTTTTTTTAAATAAATAAATAAATAACNGCTGCTGATAGATTTAAGTGAAGGAATATTTTTTAGTCTGGAAATGAGTATTTGCTGGGGAGGGGGGCGAAGAGTCTACAGAAGACAAAACTGGAGATAACATAGATAATTGCGCACAAAAAACAAAACCCCATTTCTGTTACTGTTAATTATGGTCCACCTGTCAAATATGGTGCCCCTTTTCAGTCTCGGTCGCCTGAGAATTTCCAAGTATAGCAACACACATTAAACTCACTGCTAAATCATTAGCGTTATTAACTTGCAGGTTGGAAATCTATACCTATATGCATAAAAAATAAGCCTATGCAGGACTCATTATACGTATAGTGTCAACTCATACTGTATTCGCTATATATATATATATATATAGGAGTGATATTGATCATAACAAAGGTTCTGTAATTTGACTTGAGTTATAGTACACTAATTTTGTGGAAGCAACTGAGTTTATGTAGTATTTTGCAGTATTGATACAGCTTATGAGCAGAGGAGCCAAGGTTTTTTCACCCTCGAGCAAATTCCCTATAAGCCACCCAGATTTTTCACATGGCATATATGGTCAGATGCCACAAAGAGCATCTTATTGCAGAGGGCGTTCAACGACCATTACTCAACCTTCGCCCCACTTACTTACTATGTGAAGTGTGCCAAGACAAGGGACTGGAGACTGGAGTGGCTTGCCCGGACGTATACGTCCCCGAGGAGATGAGGCCCCCAACCCTCCTGGATTTTAATAAAGTAAACCCCCTTCCAGAGCTCTGGAGTTTATCAATTCCCCGGCTCTCTGGAAAAACTTTCCTCGCTACAGGCCTGGAGACACTCCCCTACACTGATATTACATCCTGGCTGGAGTGGTGCGCGTCTCCTTCTCGGCCCTCCTTCCACATAACCTGACATATTCTCTCAGGAATCCTTGTCTTAGTACCGGGAGATGTACTCCTATATTAAGAGAATGTTTCCCAATATCGGTGTGTATGCAATACATTATTTAAATTTAATTCCAATTTTGCATGAAATCGATGAACTGTGATAATATAATAAATAATCTTCTTATAAAACAAATTTCCCGGATCTTCTTTTACTTTTTCAGTGAAATACAAAATACTTTTATCCATTACACTTCATGTATTGTTTATTTACAAGCAAAACATTCTGTCTTTACTCTATTGAATTATTTGTTTTATAGAATACTATATTATATGTATGGAATCTCTATGGATGTAGATTATTTAAAAAAAATCCAATCCAGAAATATTAGAAATGTGGAGCGATGCTCTATAAAAGTAAAATACAGTAGGATTACATTATATAAGAATTTATCTCTAGCTGTGACACTGTATGATTCCTGGGCTCTGACGATGAGATCCTTGATCTCGTAAGCATTTAACTATAAAAATTCTGTTAGGATTGAAATGTTCAGTTGTGCGATAACCTAGTTTAATACTGTTGCCGCAGTATATATATATATA
>KZ807216.1:11735-39519 GCA_000696205.2 Oncopeltus fasciatus | reverse complement strand
CACAAAGGATATATATATATGACTAGTGAATGGAGTACGCAAAAACATAGAGAAACTAATAGAATGTTGGTATTTGAAAGTCAGTTTCTTTTTTATTTGTTTATTTAAATAATGAATATAGCCGAAATTACCAACTCTACCAATATGGATTTATCAATATCATCATTATAATTTATCTATTATCTTTGCCACAGCCTTCTCTAGTTGTTCTTCAGCACACAGAACTCTGAATCTATAGTTTCTTATTATATTTTTATTTTATTCATTAAAAATGAACCATTTTTATTTTATTTGACATATTAAAACAAAAAAATGATATTTGTTTTTTTCTTAATAAAGTGTTTTAGCTTAGAAAATCTATCATATTAATAATTTAATAAATTCTAGTGAATTCAATAAATTTGGATATTTGAGCCCTTACTTAAAGTTAGATTAATCTGACAGCGGCTTATAAATTAACGGAAAATATATTTATGATAAACCAATCGATCTCGCAATACTGGTGCCGCGAGTTCAAATCCCGCCATGGGGTTGCTTTCATCGGGAAATGAATGTTGCTTCCACAACCTTGTATGTTCAGAACAGAAAGATAACCTGTGAATAGCCTTCTTATCTCAAGTGCTTGATAGGAAAGTTAAAAAAATAAGCTAATTTTACTGATTATGATACATTTGAAAAGAAGCCGAAAATATTAAAAAATAAATGAACTATTTAAAAGGAGAATGCTATAACCTATGAGGCACGCAATTTTTCTTTCTCCTTTATTTATGATAACCTGTGATTTAATCCCACTTTTTTTTATCAGTTAGACAGTTATATTGTTCATAAATCCTGTAAATATTTAGATGTTGAATGTTATTTTAAGTTTACTTTAGTGTTTAAAGACATATAAACTTATCAGTGCGAAAACTTTATGTAGAGTGTAACCACTGTCGCCGGGTACCTCTCTGCACGTGGACCATGGTATGGACAATGACGGAGGTGATTGGCGGTTGGAGAACACACTCGAAAGAGATGCACAGTACGATCTGAGAAGACACCTCGTCCCGCCATTAACAGGTTCCGTACCTTCTCCAAAGAATCCATACCATGGTCCAGGTGAGAGAGGTACCCGGCGACAGTGGCTACACTCTACATAAAGTTTTCGCACTGAACATCCTCTAATAAGTTTATATGTCTTTAAACACTAAAGTAAACTTAAAATAACAACTAATATTTCAATATTTACAGGATATTTAAACTATAAAACCGCTTAACTGATAAAAGAAATTATATACAAGGGAAAAAGAAAAATTGCGTGCCTCATAGGTTATGGCATCCTCTTTCTAAATACTTAATTTAATTTTTAATATTTTCGGCTCCTTTCCGCCCCCTCCCCTCCCCACACCCAACAAAAGAGTCGTTATTGTCCGTAGGCGTAATTTAAGTATAATTCTTTGTAAGTGCAAGACACAAGCCTTAAATGAATATGTAAGCTCCACAAAAACCTTATTTATCCAATATTTTCCTCATATTTCCTTTTTCCTACAAGTATATACTCGGAAAACTCTATTCTCCTCGATAATTAATTTTTTCATCATCTAGGACTCTGCTTAGTTTTCCTCACATATTCGGAGTGAGACAGTAGAAATTTTTCGAAGAATGGAGTACGAATTATTAGCTAAGAGGACATTTCAGAACATTCTTGATGATAAATTATTACATTTTGGTAAATCGTTGGGATTTTCAATTTTTATTTGGGTATATTACATTGAGAAATCTAAAAAACTAATATTATATTTAAGAATTTTATTTTTTTTTAGTTTTAATTTATTCCGTTGTCCCAAAGAAATATTTTGGTTATCCTTCACTATATTGGCCTGGAAATTTTTTACTTAAGTCATAAGAAATGAAAAAAACTTGTAACTAGATCCGCGAAATTCAAATTCTCAACAGCCGAGTTTCGGAATATTGCTGAATGGAATATTTTTTAGTCTGGAAATGAGTATTTGCTGGGGAGGGGGGCGAAGAGTCTACAGAAGACAAAACTGGAGATAACATAGATAATTGCGCACAAAAAACAAAACCCCATTTCTGTTACTGTTAATTATGGTCCACCTGTCAAATATGGTGCCCCTTTTCAGTCTCGGTCGCCTGAGAATTTCCAAGTATAGCAACACACATTAAACTCACTGCTAAATCATTAGCGTTATTAACTTGCAGGTTGGAAATCTATACCTATATGCATAAAAAATAAGCCTATGCAGGACTCATTATACGTATAGTGTCAACTCATACTGTATTCGCGTACATACATTTATGAGTAACTTCCAAATTGTAGTATAATTAGTGCACTAGGGAATTTTACACATTGCAGGAGGGTTCGAGAGCTATGCGTGACGAAAATGTTGGTACAATGAAATCTTGGAGAAATTAAATTGACATTCTGAAATGGGATGGTGATGAAAGCTCAAGTTGCCGATTAAATTAGAGAGCTTCATTAAATGGGGGTTTAATTTTGTGAGCTCTACCGTGCTTTGTGTGATACATTTTAATTGCTATTTTTTTTGTGGACAATTTCGGAGTAAGCCTTCGCCCGCTTCGTCTTTTTCATTCGGCTGCTGGTGGCTCACTTCATGTGTAAGAAAAAATTCAGAAGGTCTAAACGTAAATATAGAACTGGGTAGCGAACATTGCCACTACATTCATATGTCTATCTCCAACTTACATGAACTCGAGATTGCGTGGTACGATTCCGCTTCGTTTGCAAGGTGGGGAAAGTTCGAAACGTGAGTTTCTCTCTTTGACCAAGAGATAGCTCTGTGTGTCAGGCTGTGATAAAGATATACAACGAAGGTTCATTTAACATTAACTTTTAGAACCGGACTGTTAAAACAAAGATAACTTTATGAGTGCATATATGAGCGTTTTTGTAAAAACAAATAGGAAAAAAACAAAATCATGCCATATCTTGTTTACATATAATCTCAGCTCCATATATGTATAGGTTATGGCTTTGACCCATTTCAATCAAAGTGCCTATAAATCACTAAGCAGCGAACTATGAATCCGCTTTTTATTTTTATCGAAGAGAAGATAAGGGATAAATATTTTATTTGGTTGTGGTTTTTTATCCCACGAAAATTTTAAACAATTAATGAGAGGGAATAGAATAAAAAATCTAACTGTCCCAGCCAGGAATCAAAGTAAATGACGAGAGTCGCCAAATAGCTTGACAATGTCAGCTCCTTCGAGTGTAAGACGAAGTTCTTGTCTTTCTCGTAGGTTAGGCTCTCGCCAATGTAGAGGGAATTGAATGAGGTACCTGGCGCGTCTTGGTAGCACAATTGGCAAGTGTACCGGCCCGGATAGCCGGAGATCCAGGTTCGTTCCTGGCTGGGACTGTTAGATTTTTTATTCTATTCCCTCTCATTAATTGTTTGAAGATAAGGGATATTTGTCATATCGCTACGGATGAGGGTACGTACCTAGGGATGATTCAGAAGAGACACGTGAATGGTAAGACTCCGAGTGGCAAGTGAAGAGTTCGCTGTAGTAGAGGCATCGCCTGCCTGGAGTTACGTGACCGGTTCTCATCAGAGGGGCAATTTTGTGTTGCTCTCTCCACTTCCGCGAGAGCGATGGTGTTCGCTTCAGTCAGGTTGTCGCTCAACACCGACAATCAACATTGACAAATAGCAAGTATCTTCCAGCTCGTCTTTAGGATTAACTCCACTTCCTCATTGAGATTACCGATAATCAATCAATGTCCGCGATTAAAAACTCAAAAAATGAATTCACACTTTGTAGTATAAGCTGACAGCGAAGCTCAGTACCTTAATGTGCTCTTTAGGGAGTCTAATTAATCGGCCTAAAGCTGGAAATAAGTCGTGAATTTATTCAGTGTAAATTGATGATATTCGCCATAAGAACTTATTTTAAGTGATATACAAGTAAATTCGCTGCATTTTGCATGCTTGATGAATTTTATAATAATTCCCGAATCATATTTATACACATGATACAAATATTTATTATTATTTATTAGTATACAATTTAAGAGTTAGTGATAAGTGTACCAACTTGAGATATGGATATAATTATTATGATGCAGAGGAAAATATCAGTTATGCAAATAATATTTTTAATTTGCAAATCTATTCCATTTAGAACTGAATAGATTTAAGTTATAATTATAACAGAAAAAAAAAAACTTATTTTCATGGATAATAATGCAGTTATAATAATAAGTTATAAATGACTGCCTCAGTCATGGAAATGTGAACATAGGGACAGGACGTCCTCTCTCATCTTCATGATAGCACTAAAGATGGCTTACAATGTAAGTAAATATTTATTTGGTTGTGGTTTATTATCCCACGTAAATTTTAAACAATTAATGAGAGGGAATAGAATAAAAAAATCTATCTGTCCCAGCCAGGAATCGAACCTGGATCTCCTGCTATCCGGGCCGGTACATTTACCAAATATGCTACCAGGACGAGCTAGATATCTCATTAAATTCCCAACACACTAGCGAGAGCCTAACCCACGAGAAAGACGAGAACATCGTCTTAAATTCGAAGGAGCTGACATTGTCAAGCTATTTGTCGACTCACGTCATTTACTTTTTGAAATTTTTCTTTATAAATATTTATTTGGTTGTGGTTTATTATCCCACGTAACTTTTAAACTATTAATGAGAGGGAATAGAATAAAAAAATCTATCTGTCCCAGCCAGGAACCTGGATCTCCTGCTATCCGGGCCGGCGTGCTCGTTAAGCACTTCCAAGGTTCGATTCCTGTCTGGGACAGATAGATTTTTTAATTCTATTCCCTCTCATTGATTGTTTACAATGTAAGCTTTTAGAGTGGTGTCATTGGTTACCTTCTCTCCTCATGAGATTGATATTGAATGTCATTTTGTTTTTCTAATTCATTGTGGTGATCAAATTACAAAATGTTTTAATTTAACAGAATGTAATAAATAAATAAAATTTTAATAAAAAGGACAAAACAATCTAAGCCGAAACTTTCGCTGATAATTTTTTTTTAAATTCACTTTTTTTTTAATTTGTTTTTTTTTGGACCTACCTTGACCGAACCCCAACAAAAATCATCTACTACTAAGTTATAAAATTCGGTGACCGATCAGTACTTTTGTTGCTTTCGGAAACGGTTGACGAGAATTGAAAGGGTCAAGGACCGAGTCGTATCCCAGATAAAACTTTCAATAACTAATCTCCATGTGGTGGGAGGATCGGGGCTATCAGTAGTTTTGGATGTGCTCGCTTAGCTGCGTCGTGGGACCGCAGAATATCTCGGGGGGTGTCGAGAAGGGAGATAACCTAGAGTCGGGGGGTGAGAGACCCGCTATCTCGGACAGCTCTGACAGCCCCCGACACTTAACAACTAGATAGAGAAGACTCGTAAGGAAATTCAACCCCTCGCTGGTGACCTCTTGCCTCTCCGGCTGTCTTGCCAGTGTTCGGTCCGCTGGCTCCACCCTGTCGCTTCCAGACTTGACTGTGTGTCTTGTGTAGACATTCAAGAGCGAGAGCAAGTCGTTATCACTTTCCTCGTCAATTTATTAACTTAATTCAATATATTGTGTGAAATTTACCAATAAATAAGAGCTAAGCCTTAAGGGGGTTTTTAACTCTTGAGCAATAAAAATCATTGTTTGGTTTTGTAGTGGAAATTACATTGTAACTGTGTAGGCTTATATATAATTCTATTGACAGCAATTTTCTTCTACCACATTAGAGTCAAATCATTTATAAAGACATAATATCAATTGATGCTGGTTGTTAGGGGTCAATGAAGAATGGTAAAGGATTATAGAAGATATAGTGAAAATAATATTTTTTATTAATCATGTATAATTATGTATTTAAGAAATTAAATTAAAACAGTCATTAAATTTAGATGGTTGATCTTATTGAACTTAGAGTCTTGGAAAAAGTGTAAATATTGTTTTCACTATAAAAAAAATTTTTTTTTCTCAAAGTTTTACTTCGTATAACTATACTTTAAACTTCCTCCATGAATTTTAGCACTGAAGAGGGGAAAATATATTCTCGAAATATTGGCATAGACTATTTTATAGTAAAAAATATATTNTATTACATGTTTCCTTAAAAGTTTTTCAGCTAAAACATTGTCTATCAGGATTTAGTGTATTCTACCCAGCGCACTCTGGGTTACCATTAGTTATGAAGGATATTTCTTATATTCATTCAAGACTGCCTTTGACCTTATATTATTATTTATCATTAGCGAAATTTCAGACTATTTTTCAATATTATTTCTTATTTTATCTTGCTTTCTCTCCCTCTGACTCCAAGTAAAATTAATGGATTAGTCGCTATAATCAGTCTCATTTGTCCATGACCATTTGCTTACTTTACTTAACTTTACTTAACTGTGCATTTAACTGTATATAGATAATTTATTTATGCTCATTGTCACAGTAATTATATCCATTTTAGAAATGTATTGTTGAATAACATCAATGTGGAAAATTGTCACTCCTCTTTCTCATGTGTTCTTGTTAGTATCACCCTCATTCGTCGAGATTCAGCTTCTATCGGCTCCACTAATGTCTACCTGTCCTGATGTTTTGCCTGCCCTTGTCACCTTTCTTCGAGCATCAGTTAGTGTGTCTAATCTGGAAATGTCTCCCCTTTGTAGTATATGTCTATGTCTATGTCGACTAATTCCATAAAACTAATTAAAATTCTTTCTGTATCATAAAGCAGATAATTCTTATGTTTTTTTTTTTCATTCGGACGGAATATATAAAAGAAAAATCAAAACTTTGTTGTAAAATGTGCCAAAAAGTGATTTTAATAGTCATCATTTTTTTTATAACTTTTATTCATTAATTACATTCTGTTAACATAATATCATTTGTATTTTGATTAAAATGGACAAAAAAAAAATTTACAAAATTACTTCCAGGTAGTCATAATGCTGAATTTCATGAAAGTAATTTCTTGGGGTTTGGTCAGTAAGCAAATGGTCATGGACAAATGAGAGACTGATTATAGCGACTAATCCATTAATTTTACTTGGAGTCAGAGGGAGAGAAAGCAAGATAAAATAAGAAATAATATTGAAAAATAGTCTGAAATTTCGCTAATGATAAATAATAATATAAGGTCAAAGGCAGTCTTGAATGAATATAAGAAATATCCTTCATAACTAATGGTAACCCAGAGTGCGCTGGGTAGAATACACTAAATCCTGATAGACAATGTTTTAGCTGAAAAACTTTTAAGGAAACATGTAATATAAAATTGGAATGAAACGTTTTTGACCGTGGAGACTATCAGTCTATTGATGAGGTTCGGTCAACATTAATTGAAAAAAACATTAAAAAAAAATTGTTTTTTTTATTATCTACCGACGATTTGGTTTACATTGTAAGCCGTCATTAAATTTATGGCTGTTGAAATACAGTATCATAAGAGAACATGAGCCATAAAATATTATATGATTTACTATATTACATAAAGTTAACATAACTAAAAGTAAATGTAATATGTATTGCTTAGGAAACAAAAACATTAGGTGTAGAAGTTAACCACGCCTAACTATCATAAAGGCGAGAGGGAACGAGATCTACTGGAACTAAACTGAATGAATGAGAGGTAATAAAAAAAAGCAAAACTGGACAGGTTAAGGGTGGGGATGTGTGGCGGTAGGCACAAAGGGAGAGCGGCCTGCATCAAAGGGATAATTCCGAGAAAAACATATAGGAGAAACATATAGGTAGACTCTGGTTCTAGGAGACAAGTAGACAGGTTTATTTATGAGGAGGGCTGATAGTTTCTTAGAATGTTGAAGTGTATTGCTTTTTTATTTTGTTTTGAATTTGTTAAAAATTCATTTAAATTAAAATTGAATTAGCTCACTTGTTCCCTTCAACTCAAACTCTACTACTGATTAATCTGATACTTAAACTGAATCCGTATTTACTCTTTATACTACTCCTTTCGTTCCTGTTGAGATGTTATTCCCCCTTTTTTTCTCTCTGGTTCTTGTCTTTATTCAGCCAAGCATCGTGGTGCAAATTGGCATCCCAGCCCATGTCAAACTCCATCCTTATTTTCTTTATAAAGTGGACTAGTTTTCGCAATTATGGTGTCAAACTGAGGTATCGCCGTCCTTAGCTATGCCACCTTCATGTCTCTGAGCATAAGCTTCTCTGCATCCTCTGTTGCCACTAAACACACTCTAAGCCTCCATTTACTTAATAAACCGCTCATCTCATTAATTATTACATACAAACACATGTAAGGATACACACTTATAAAATCATAGAAGAGGTTATACATAATTTTCATCGCTCCGTATGATCTTCTCCTTCTTTGTATCCCCTCTCAGCTTCCCAGAGTTTCTTCAGAACAAAGCCTTCGTGTCTGGAGAATTTTACGACCTGCGTCAGTCGTCCTATCTTTGAAGGGACTAGCAGGATTTCTGCTCCCTTCTCTTCTAGGACGGCCACTGCGAGTCTCAGACCCTTGCTGTTCGGCTGAATTACATTTACACAGTCGAAAGGACTTCAAGGGTCATGGAAGCCTGTTATTTATGACAGCCTTCTCTTGCACTGAAATGGAGGTCTCTGATTTCGACGTTGGTTTAAAGAGTAACTACCCGAGATTCACTTCATTTCAGTAAAGGAATGTAGAGGTCTGGATGTTGAGGCGTTCCTTACCCCGGATTATGAAAGAGGCAGAGAAAAAGGAATCCAGTGACTGCTGATAGATTTAAGTGAAGGAATCATGTCGAGGTCTGGATGTTGGGGCGTTCCTTACCCCGGATTATGAAAGAGGCATAGAAAAAGGAATCTAGGGGCTGCTGATAGATTTAAGTGAAGGAATCATGTCGAGGTCTGGATGTTGGGGCGTTCCTTACCCCGGATTATGAAAGAGGCATAGAAAAAGGAATCTAGGGGCTGCTGATAGATTTAAGTGAAGGAATCATGTCGAGGTCTGGATGTTGGCGCGTTCCTTACCCCGGATTATGAAAGAGGCAGAGAAAAAGGAATCCAGTGGCTGCTGATAGATTTAAGTGAAGGAATCATGTCGAAGTCTGGATGTTGGGGCGTTCCTTACCCCGGATTATGAAAGAGGCAGAGAAAAAGGAATCCAGGGGCTGCTGATAGATTGATAAGGGTAGTGATGGAGTGGCGAGAAGCCAAAAAAGAGGAGGCCCCAGGGCACAATTTGTTGACTAGACGTCTAGCGAGCCGGCTCAAAGACAATTCAATATGGCCGGGCCTGACAACCCCCACCATTCCTTAAGCCCCCGAAAACCTCTATCTCTTTTTAAAGTCCTCCTTGCCTTGACGTCTACCTCACTGCGCTTCTTTGTCCCGCAGATCGAAGTCCTCGCCCAACACCTAAATCCACTAAGATTTAAGACTATTTTTGGTATCTTAACTTTATCACTAATTTAATGTGTTGACAATATTATCGCTCAAATAAGGATATTTACAGCTTTGGCTGTGAATGTTATTAAAGATTAATAAATTAAAATACTAAAAAAACTTTTTTTTTACAATTAATTATACAAAGGGGTATGGAACCGTTTCTGGTCAACTGTCTTAAACATATTTTTTGTATGTAAAGTTTTTTCCGGGTTGGACCGTGTAAAGTTTTTGATGGTTGCCGAGCTTTCGCACATCCTGTGATGGCTTCTTCAGGGCTGAATAGAGAATTACACGGTAATTACACGGTAGTTACATGGTCCAACCCGGAAAAAACTTTACATACATCTGATGACTGTGGAAGCCTACGTGAACATATTTTTTTGGTTTTTATTTAGTTTTTTGCTAGTATTTTATATTTTATGAAGTTTAAGAAAGTCTAAGCGCAGGCATTGATTTCATTTTCACTTATAAAGCCCATAAAATAATGAGAGAAAGTGGTTCGTAGATTGAGTTCTTGTCTTTTAATTTTAGTATGCTCACTCCATGTGAGTCGTGTGTCAAGATGAAACTCCAGGTAACGAACGGAATTTGAGTGTGGTAAAGGAATATTTACCGTTTCTTCTTCTGGGTTGGACCGTGTCATATTGGTGTTATTTGCCGAGCTTTCGCACATCATGTGATGGCTTCTTCAGGGCTGAAAAGAGAAGAAGCCATCTCATAATGTGCGAAAGTTCGGCAAATAACACCAACTTGACACGGTCCAACCCGGAAGAAGAAACGGTAAATACTTCTGACGACCGTCGAAGCCTTCGTGAACAACATAAAGGAATATTGTTAAATTTCAAACAATTTAAGGAAAATATTTCTTTCGTAATTGGGAATTCACTTTATTGATTTTTATTCTCCATTTGCCACCCACACCATTTTTGAATGCTTTCAAGATGATCTTGTAGGTTTTTAGAAGCAGTTTTAGGATCGGGGTCGGAAAATAGGATAGCGTTGTCATGTAATTAACAAAAATTTTATTTATAGAATAAAATTTAATATATAGCTCATTATGTATAAAAACATTTGTTTATATCTAACTTTTATAACATTTTTATACGCTATAATTTTTTTAAAATACAAATAAATGATTAAAAATGGCATTACTCGATGATTTATAAAAATAAATTAGTTCAAGTTTTCACACGTTTTAATCCAGGAGTATTTTGTGAAATAGTGTGCACGACCTAACCATACGTCATTCGACAAATATGAAAATATAATATTAATAATAATCGTTTCTCCAAAATTTATGTAGAGGATGCATGTTAATGGATAGTAAGAAGCTTTTGACTTAACGGTTTTGTTTTATTTTGTGAAATTTGAAATCAAAGTATTATTTTTCATAAAACATTGATTCTTCCAAATCGTTGCTGAAATCATTCCCCCCCTTCCTTTCCAAAACACTGAACAGAATTTAGAGTAGCTAGACGAGTTATTAACGAAACGCATGTGTCTCAAGGAAGATTGGTACACTTCTTCAGGAGATAAGAGTATTTGATAATGTAATCCAGTCATTACTGTTCTCCCACTTAACTGTCAGACAGTCATATGTCAAGCACCGTCTGTAGTTTTACTTTATGTTCAACAACTCTGGGCCGTGGAGTAGGGGTGGACTAGAAATCGCCTCCCTCTTGTATGCATTATATAGCTGAACATTTGAAAAGCCAGTGCTTGCAAAGACAGTCAGATAAAATGCGAAAAAAAAAAACATCCTGCTCAAATAGAGAGTTGTTTTGTTTTTTGTTGACCCAGTCATGAAAATGGGATCTTAGTGACACGAAGTCCCCTCTCGCCTTCATGATATCCCTGAATATGGCTTACAAAGTAAGCCGAAACGTTGGCAGATGATTTTAAAAATACACATTTTTTTAATTTGTATTTTTTTTGGATCTACCTTGACCGAACCCCTTCCTCCCCCACAAATCTAATAAAAACATCTTTCGTTCTGTCTAAAATAAATTTTTATAATTAGGGTTAATATAAAGTTATGGATGAATGCATGCAGCATAATAGAAGTAAAATATAATATTACAAAAAAATATTTTGAAACTAATTTATTATAAAAAAATAAGTATAACTATTATATACAGATAACATTTGAACCTACTGCCCTTACTAACTAATAAATAAATATAAAATAAAAATTACTTACAGCTAATTAACAGATATGTACAAGTAAATTATATTTGCTTATTTACATATAGACCTTCAAAGATTACCAATTACTGTCACTCATCACTTCACTGTTACTGTAGAGACTACGACCATAACACTAAACACTGACTGGGGGCCCACTGGCGAGCTGCTTTTATAACTTTGTGAATGGGGCGAGGCAGGCCTAGAAGAATCTAATAGTTATTTCCGCCACAACACTAATTTTCTGTGCAAGCAGTTGGCATCTTTTGACTTTCCGTACAGGTCTGGCCATCTCGTCACATGCTTCTTTAGTCTTTAATAATAAATTTATTTTACCAATTTTCTAAGCAAAAAGTATAATAAGGAATATATTGAGGGATGTAAGTTGAAGGGTTGATTATTTCTCTGAATAGAGAAATAGAGAAACTAATTTAGCTTTTTACAGTTCTTTCTGGAAACCATTTGGTACGATAATTATTTGTTAAATTTAGGAAAGAGAAAATGTGTGCTTATTTGTAGATCAAATTGAAAAATCATTACTCTCAGAATACAAAATTTATTAAAGCATTTATGAATATAGATTCTTCTAGGAAAACTTTGAGGATATAGTAAACATAACATTTCTAACATTAGCTTTTATATCAGTTGTCCTACAGCGCTCATTAAGAATGATGTTTAAGAATGTAATTACGAAATGAAAGACTCCTTCGTTCCTTCCCAGTTGGTCAAGAGCCTTAGTGGGCTTTCCCTTAGTGGTGACTCCTATGAAATTAACATGTCCTCGCTGGTTTTCCGATCATTTTTCTCCATTTATTCGCGATTAAGAATCGACCCATAGAATATTTTAGCGCAGAAGTTAAAGCAAAGGCGTCTCATGGAAGTAACTCCACCGAGACGGTAGAAGAAGGACACGAGTCTGAAAGGACACTGCCGTTCCTCTGGGGACGGCCTCGACGTGCAATAAAAACCCAGGGATCAGTCCCGAGACAAATAGAACTGATGCAAAAAGTGTATCCTTCGAAGGCTTTAGTGTCGATAAAACTGAGCGAGTTAGCCGGTCCAGCACCTGGTCACCACTCCGAGCTTACCTTTTATTCCTTGCTGGTCGTAAATAAACTCAGCCGATGGAAAAGGCAACAGCTCTCGGCTAACGGCTGATTTCAAAGTCAGTTCCGTGTCTTCTTATGGTCCTCCTCACTTCTCTAGACATCACTAATCATTTTAATAAAATCAATTTTTATATTTGAATTGCAGAGTTGCGACTGTCAGAGTTCATTGAGTTACTTTTACCAGCATTCATTAAATTGGGGAGATTATTTTCCTAAATAAAAACTTCTGTACTCAAGTTCTTTAAAATGTAGTATAACATCATTTTTATAATTATAAGGTGGTTATAATATCACCTTAAACAAATATATATATATTCGTAGATCTAAAAATAATGTAGATATTCCATACGAATTATATTCACTGATTTAAATGAAGACATAGCAATTAATCATTTTGTTTTTCTCTCTAAACCAATCCCCCGTTACAAATGTCAGCCTTCAACAATTTCGAACGTTGAAATGAGTAAAGACATTTACGTACCAAAATATAAATAAAATAAAATAAATATAGTAAAATCAACAATAAAACAAATAAATGGTCATCCCTGTGCAGGGAGANGACCAAAGTGTATCAAATCTATATATATATATATGTATATATACTTTTAAAATCGCAATCAAGTTTTTTGTTGAATCTTTACGATTTAAAATCTCCTGAACTCATTTTTAATAGCTTTACCATGATGTCTGCGAGGGTGAGAGGCTGGGGGGATACATTTTAAAATAAGGAAGACAATTTTGGTACTTGATCGTCTTTACACATTTCAACGTTCGAATTTGTTGAAGGCTGACATTTGTAACAGGGGATTGGTTTAGAGAGAAAAACAAAATAATTAATTGCTATGTCTTCATTTATATCAGTGAGTATAATTTGTATGGAATATCTAAATTGTTTTGGATCAACGAATATTTGAACTTGAAGGATAGTGTTCCACACTTATTATCAGTGTAGAGCTAGTGTTATCTTATTCCCGCCCCCTTATTTTATTTTTGGCCTACATGATCAAGTTAGTCACTTTCACTTATTATTATTCATCTTCATGAGATAAAGTACAACTAAATCTCCCTTCAAATGGAAAGTTTTTTTTGTACAGTAGATATTATTATTAGATGGTTTTAGTAGGGGTTCGGTCAAAGTAGATCCAAAAAAATACAAATTAATCCTTAAAAAAATACACTTTTTTTTAAATTTGTATCATTGTGAATCTACCTTGACCGAACCCCAACTAAAATCATCTAATAATAACTAAATCTCCTTTGTCTGTGCTGCTTCAGCTGCGGTATATTTAAAAAATCAGTTTTCTAGCCTACATTTATTGAAGCCATAGCTATCAAATTTTTAAATGGAATTATTGTAGGGGTTTTGATTTTATTGTGTTATTTATATTATGATTTATTAATTTTAAACTGAATCCTATTTCTAAAGTCATGATGATAACTGTGGTAATATAATCTCACCTTTCATTATTTATTTCAATCGTACAGGGAGCTAGAAAAAAAAAAACCTCAGCCGGGATCGAACCCGGGTCCCTCAATATCCGGGCGGAAGCGCTGTCCAACTACACCACCAAGGGAGTGAGAATAATTTCTAATTCCCCGCACTTCACTACGAGTCTGACCGCCAAGTATGACGAATATATCGTCTTGTACTCGGCGGAGCTAAAATTGTTAGCTATTAATTAGACTCTCGTTTGGCAAAGGGGTTCGATCCCGGCTGAGAGTTTGTTTCCTTGTTCCCTGTACCATTCAAATAAATCAATCCTATTACATTTAAAGAATATAAAGGAAAACTTAAAAAGTGGAAATGAAGTTTGATGGGATTCTGATGGATTGTAGAACTTGGAAAATGTGAATCGGGATGCCAATTAAAATTCCATGGGATTTGAGAGTTCAAAAATGGTTCAGCTTAATACGAAGGGATTTTTAATGATGGACTAATGCGATCAGGCATTCCTGGCTGTGTCGAATCCCGCTGACAGGGCGAAGAGAAAGGCCCCGAAATTGGAGATGGTCGTCATTGTAATTCACATACGTAAGCCTCCCAGGCCTCGCCACTGGGAGTAATTATCAGCGCATATTGGCTGTGATAAACCTTTCATACAGTGGCCTAATAACGTGGGACCGGGATTGCTATTGATCTCATTGTAAGCGTCATGCAAGATACATCTGCCACAATTTCCCTTTACAAAACAGATTTTCAATAGAAGGGCTATAAAACTGTTTTTCAATGTCATTCAATGTTCATTTCCGGACCATCAAACAAATCATGTTAACATCTAACCAATCGATACTGGAATATAGAAAAACTAATTTTACTTATATAATAGCTGTACGGAAGTAATGTGTAGTGGACAATCAGAATGTTTTTTTTTTATTTTGCTTGTCAGCCAATATGGTCATTTATTGTCTTTTAATAAAAATATCAAAAGCAACCCTTGTCCAGGGAAGTCCGCAGAGCAACGAGAGAAGACTCCATGAGAAAGGACCCGATCCAGCCAACAGACGGAAAGCGGTTAACCTTCCAGCCTTTCCTTACTTCCAACCAGACCCCAAGAGCTGGGAGAGGATTCATGACCAGAGGCAACCAACGGGTCGGGACTACTCTTTAACTTGCGGCATCAGCTCTTGATAGAGGCCTGCATGGGTGGGCGCCAAGAGCTGGGAGAGGACTCAAGTCCAGAGGCCAGAGAAGACAACCTGTCGCCCGCTGAGTCATCCCGGTGACCAGTCCTCCAGGGAACCCGACTCCTCCTTCACCATGGGCAACCAACGGGTGGGGACTACTCTTTAACTTGCGGCACCAGTTCTTGATAGAGGCCTGCATCTGTGGGCGCCAAGAGCTGGGAGAGGACTCAAGTCCAGAGGCCAGAGGAGACAGCCCTTCGTCCGCTGAGTCGTCCCTGAGTCCAGTGTCCCAGGGAACCCGACTCCTCCCTCACCATGGGCAACCAACGGGTGGGGACTACTCTTTAACTTGCGGCACCAGTTCTTGATAGAGGCCTGCAGCTGTGGGCGCCAAGAGCTGGGAGAGGACTCAAGTCCAGAGGCCAGAGGAGACAGCCCTTCGTCCGCTGAGTCGTCCCGGCGTCCGTTCCTCCAGGGAACCCGACTCCTCCCTCACCATGGGCAACCAACGGGTGGGGACTACTCTTTAACTTGCGGCACCAGTTCTTGATAGAGGCCTGCAGCTGTGGGCGCCAAGAGCTGGGAGAGGACTCAAGTCCAGAGGCCAGAGGAGACAGCCCTTCGTCCGCTGAGTCGTCCCGGCGTCCGTTCCTCCAGGGAACCCGACTCCTCCCTCACCATGGGCAACCAACGGGTGGGGACTACTCTTTAACTTGCGGCACCAGTTCTTGATAGAGGCCTGCAGCTGTGGGCGCCAAGAGCTGGGAGAGGACTCAAGTCCAGAGGCCAGAGGAGACAGCCCTTCGTCCGCTGAGTCGTCCCNTTCTTTAATATATATATATATATATATATATATATATTATAATTAATGGGTAACAATATGTTTCCGAATGTTGTTTCAAGACTACCTCTAACCTCAAAATCTTGATTGATTTTAAATATTTTCAATAGAGATATAACGTAAGAATAAGTATTGTTTTAGATTAATACCATTTGCATATTTCATCGATAATTAAAATGCGTTCTGAATAAATAATTTTGATCAGACTGATTGATTGATAACCTTAAATGACAATGGTCATGAAGATTTGATCCAGGTGACAAAACGTTACCCTCGCCTTCAAGATACCACTGTGGATATTAAAAATTCACTTTTATTTTTAAATTGTATTTTTTTTTGATCAACCTTAACTGAACCTAAAAAAATTCTCACTAATATGTTTTTTTTATATACTTTTTAAATTTCATGATAATATATAAATCACAAATGCTAGAGAAATTATTTTTGAAAACTTTACAAATAGTTTTCATAATCTAAAATATCGAGCAAAATAATTTTTATTTTCCGCACTATAGATAGAAATTAATATAAAACATTTAAATTAAGATGATAATTTTGGTAATGTAATTCCATATATCATTATTTATTTGAATCGTACAGGGAGCTAAAATGTTAGGTACCTTTGCTAAACGAGATTCTAACAAGGAGCTATAAAATTTAGCTCCTCCGAGTGCAAGACGATATATTCGTCGTACTTGGTGGTTAATCTCGTAGTGAGGTGCGGGGAGCCAGAAATTATTCTTATCTCCCTCGTTGGTGCAGTTGGTAGTGCCCCCGACCGGCAAGTGGGGCATCCGGGTTCGATTACCGGCTGATGTATTGAGATGTTTTTCTGGCTCCCTGCACGATTCAAATATATAAAACATTTTTTTTCCAAAGTTTTGAAACAATTTATATAATAATTAGTTTTACCTCATGATGTTAAATGTTGGATGTCTAAATATTTGTTAAAGTATTATTCAGAAGAAAAATAATATTTATTCTGTACTTTAATAAATATAATATTTAATTGCATTAAAAGATTGTAAACCATAGTTTTCCTCTACCTCTATGATATAAAATGGTTGAAAAGTAGGTAAAATTGAATAGTAAACCTTGCTTTCATTACTCTATATAACTAATTTTTCTTATGCATTGCTCCTATTTAAATATAAAAATCAGCGACAGAAAACTAAAATATCGAGGTTATCTTAGGAGACTGAACCAAGGGTAAAAATCCTCATACACTAATTGCCGGGTCTGGTTGTAGTAGTTTATGCAATAATGAATTTCCCAATATCGATTGTGACTTCTGAATTAGCTCACAATAATATTGGCATAGCATAAATGAATATAATGAGTATATAAATTATTTGCAATTTTAATAAATTTAATAAAAATTTTGATGTTTTATAAAATGTAAAGTTCAGAATCTATAGGTTTACAATGAAAATGGTTTATTGGCATTAGTTTAACAAATAAATAAAAAATTGTATTCAAGTGAATTACAAAATAAATTAACTTAATTAAAAATAATAAATCGAATAATTAATTAATAAATAATAAACATAAATAGTTTGTAAAAATTGTGTGAAGAAGATTCTTTGTTGTACGAAGGAGAGAGAGAAGGAATAAATAATAGGTCTGACCTGATTGTGAGCCCACGGAACACAAGAATGTTGAAATCACACACTGCGTCGAATCCGGGTGAGGAAGAAAAGGTAGTCTGGTTGAACTGATGAGGCCGGCCGGCAGTCAAAGACAGGTGTGCAGGCAGCGTCGGCCTAAGTACGGCTTCGGTGAGATGTTGGCAGTACGCTAATCGTTGGATTACTAGCGTAATATTGATTAGTAATCTAATGTAATGTAATGCTGATTCAAAAAATTAAACAAATTAAATGTCGCTACTTCAGGAGAATAAAATGTTCAATCAGCTTGAAGTGTCTCCAATAGGGAAATAGCGAGAATCAATTACAGTAAGGTGCTATCACGTAAAGGGCCAAGACTTAACTCACTGTGCTATCAGGTCGAGGGACAAAGCTTAACCCTCTGCGCTATCAGGTAGAGGGACAAAGCTTAACTGATAGCTTAAGAGCATTAATAGGCTTAACTAATGGTTCGAGTTCCTTCTCTCTCCCGGGTGACCTACCTCTCTCTCTCTCCTTGTTTATGTTCGTAAAATTATAGTTCAATGAGAAATCAAAATAAAACTGAAACTTATATATATTTACAAATATAATCATAATTAAAAAAGATTTATGGAACTAATACGTATGAAAATGAAATAATATTTAATTTTTCATATTTAAAATATAAATAATAAAGGGAAGATAATTTCAGGATATAATATAAATGAAAATAAATATAATATATAAAAATAAATGTTGAATGACCTCAACAATAGTATTCTACTGATATCAATTTGATTAGTTTGAAATTCTTGCATTTCTAAGAATCCACTTGGAGTGTACATATTTGCAGAGTGTCTGAATTAGAGAGAGAGAGAGAGAGAGGAGAGAGAGAGAGAGAGGGAGGAGAGAGAGAGACTGTGGGAGAGAGAGAGAGAGGTTGAGAGCTAAGGAAAGAGAGGGGCTAGAGGAAATATGGAAAATTTGTAAGAAGAAGGTGGCTGTGGGACGAGAGGCCCCAGAAAGATTAATATTGATCATACATTACCATATAAATAGCGAGTTATGTCCGTCGTCTTGTTATTTATGTAGTGACTCCCGACTCCATCATTCCAACACCCCTCCAATCTCCCCTCCCTCATTACAGACCTCACACGCTGACTTAAGGCGTTCTCCTTCCGTCTCCACTCTCTTTCCCCTTCTCTACCGATATATCTGTCACCGGCTTTTCATAGTCTTCTCCATCACCATCTACCTTCCCCCTATAGACATTACACTATTTTAAATTATGTTTTATTTTTTTTAAATTATTTATTTATTATTTTTATTCTATGCTTTCTTGATATANATTCTACAATTTTTTTTTCGTTATACGATGAACCATGACACTCACCTAAAACTTAATTACATAATCTGTATGACTTTCAATGTTTTTTTTTCTCTATAAATAATAAATATAACATTTTTCAGGTTAGTGCTTGCCGTATCGTATCAATTTATAGTGGTAAGTTTTTTGTTTTTTTTTATTTGTTTATAAATAATTATTTTCATGAAAGGTTGTCTGTGCGTAAAGTAAAAACGATAATAATCAGATAGATTATCGTAGATCAAGATAACAGATTCTAATACTCTTTATAAATAATACTTTCAATTATTCATAATTTCTGAAAATAATAATAAAAATTTTGTTTAATTTTCTAAAATTTTTATTTTAAATGAGGCATATTTAAAAAAAAAAACAACTTACATAAAATACTTTTAATTGAATAATTACACTTGGGAAATTGTTAGAAAATTGCATAATATTTTCTTTCTGAATTATCTGTATGATTAGGTTTGTTCTCTTGAATTATCAAAAAAGAACCCCAAGAAACATATTTATTATAAACTAGAAACCACCATTTTCTGTTATTTCTGGAAGCTGCGTATATATTCCTCTCAGAAAATGATGATTCTGGTATTTGGTTTTAAATAGTTTTGAGTATTTGTATTCTAGTATTTTTATTATATTGTCAACAAGAAACCATCATTATCTGTCAGGAAAATATGCACAGCTTCTTATGATATTAGATGCAAGATAGACACCTACACAAATGAACTGAATTGTGCTGACCAATAGGAAGCAGGCTTAGATAGAAATTTTTTTCACATGCAGGTATAGGTATGAAAAAGCCATCACATCGCGTGTGAATGGTCGGTAAAAACTTTTTTTTTATATGATCATCCCGGAAGAAGTATTTTTGAATTTTTCTGGACACCGTTTTGAATATTTGAATATNAGTGGCACTTAGCACTCGATATGCTATATATGTTTTTTATATATATATATATATATATATATATATAATAAATTATCTACTTTACTTACCCTATGTAATAAACGTTGGAAAATTACATCAAGACCCTCTATATTAATAAATATATCGGGAATACTCAACCCTTTACTTATATTCTCACGAAATTCGCTACTTGAAGATCCATCTGACCTATGAAGGTGTAATTTACGAATGTCCATATAAGACACTATTATATGGAAAAAATGTTAACAATTTTAATCATCAACAAATATTTACGCACCACCTGAGTAATAATAGGCGTGGTCCATGAAAATCCACATGAGATCTTATGATTATTAGATTAAGAAATATACCAAGATACTAAGCCCTGAACGCACATTTTGATGAAACTTCGAGTACCCTCGGGTCAACTGCTAAATTACATGAAGGCCTTAAATTACTCTAAAATTATCACTACCATATGAATATAGAACTATCATACCTTCTATTATTAGCAAACCATCCTCTGGCAGAAACCAATGAAGATGGATAATGAAGGTATGATAGCCTTATATTACAATAAAACTTGTCAAAATACTTCACCCTCAACACATATTTTATAGAAATTCGCTCAAAGATGAACTTTCTACATCATACATGGGTTAGCTACA
The DNA here is from genome assembly GCA_000696205.2 of Oncopeltus fasciatus. Classification (NCBI taxonomy): domain Eukaryota; kingdom Metazoa; phylum Arthropoda; class Insecta; order Hemiptera; family Lygaeidae; genus Oncopeltus; species Oncopeltus fasciatus. The sequence goes on along the minus strand of KZ807216.1, from coordinate 18,788 downwards.
AAATTATATAAAAACTTTATATTTCAATAGAATTATCCGAAATACTAAACCTAGAACTTTTTTATTCTAGATATTTGATCGTTGACGAACTACAGATATCAAAATATTAAACCTTTAAGGCATATTTTGCAGGACTCGCTATTGAGGCACCATCTGCATCAAATTTAGGTCAATTACAATACTACATAAAGTCCGTGTATTGCAATAAAATTACCCGAGATTATAAATAAAAAAAACCTCATTTTTAGTTATAAATAAGCTCATTGACGTACTTCTTGCGTCATAAGGATTTGTTCCATTGAATTTCCACGTGAGTTTCTTTGGTAATTTTCACATCTCTCGAGTCCACATAAGCCCCTATAATAATTCATGTTACATGTCCAACCTAGGGGTAAAAGGTCAAATATATCATTTAAAAAAAAAAACTCTTATTGATTTATTACATTCTGTTAAATTAAAACATTTTGTAATTTGCTCACCACAATGAATAAGAGAAAAAAAAAGACGTACAATATCAATCACATGAGGAGAGAAGGTTACCAATGACACCACTCTTATGGACAAATATATAATTAAAACTTAAAAAAAAATAAGACAAAAAAAAAAGTAACTAAATCCGCAATTTGATAAAATTCGCTCTTTGTGTCTTAAAGTGTAAGTGTCCAAAATAAAATACAAATAAAACACTAAACCCGCACGACATCTTTCTGACTAAATTCGCTCTACGACGCACCTTGGCATCATGAGACGTTTAGATTCTTTATTTATCCGTTTACCGTTTTGTATTGCATGAAATATATGTCGAAACATTAGAAATTCTGTTGAGTTCGGCAATTCAAGAAGTATCAACGTCAGTGCTCCTGAAGAAATTTTTCTAGTCAATATGTTCCACTAATGCTCAGTTCCGGATATATACACCATCAGGAATCATTTCAGCCACTTTCTTGAAATTGAGAGACAGCAGATTAGCAAATACAGACCAAATAGTTTCTAGTCGTTTCGCCATTATATATTTCACAGAAATAAAAGACTGCTAGTCAATATTTAAGTCACTACTTAAGTACCTAAAAAGATCATAATTAAGAACTGAATAATCAGCATCATAGTGGGTTTATACAATTTTTTATTTCAATAATTTATTTAAAAACAGATTTTTATAGTGACATAATTACGAGCACCACTTTTATTAATGTAATATCTGTTCTATTTAGGGAAAAGCTTTCTATTGCATTACTTTTTGTCTAATTTCGGATTTTTAAAAAAATATTTCGATGCATTATCTGTTTAAGTTATTACTAATAATACGAAAAATGAAATTTTAATGTTATATTGGTTCTTAGAAACAATCACCAAAGTTAGTCGAAGATCATGCAATTCCCTCTCTGTCGAATAGTAATAAAAAAAAAAAAAAGAAAAAGAAAAGACTCTAGGAATAAGTGTAAATTCCTCTCTAATAAATAAGTAGTAAAGGAAAAGGGTATTGTGGAGGAGGAGGATCAAAGGGCTCTGTGAGGGAGCTTGTTAGTCAGGGGAGTAAAAACCAGCCGGCCCACCCCTATCGGAGAGGGCAGAGGGAGAAGTAGATTTAATCAGGTCAATTTATATTGTACTTTTCCTAAGGGAGGATATCATAGGCTCCCTGCTCAGCCACTCTCTTTGGGAATTCTTAAAATGTCCTTCAAACTACATCAAGTCAGTCCCACTTGAAAAGTTCACCATGAACAAACTGCAGAAACTCTCAGAACCACATGTCTCGGGCTTTTCTAAATAATAATTCACATTACAGTATATAAATTTAAAGTATAAAGTAGAGCTGAAGTTTATTGAGGTAATAATCAGAGGGTTGATTAAAATGTCTCTAATCAAATTTTGAATTTCCAATTTCGCTTATTTATACAACAATGAACTGTAACTGTTATTTATTCTGTTATTGTATCAGTCCATAATGTACGAATATAAATGTTTTATTTTTCTCGTTACTCTCAATATTTTAAACTCTTATAAAAGAAGATAGCGTTGATATTGTAATTAAATTGGGATAAATGTTAAAAATATAATTTTTCTGCTTCTTTAATTTTTTTTTATCTTTAGCTTTAATATATACGATTAAGACCAAAATAATCTAATATTTTTTTATTTTAACGTATGTTGGGACAAAATGTCACCGCTTAAATTGGATCCTTCAGAAATACTCATCAAACCTAATTTCTGCTGTATATGATACTATTTTGTAGAATGCTCATCCAATATTCTTCTGGACAGACTTGTGTTCGGGCTTTTGATTCATCAAAAATGAACTGAGCAATATTGGGAACTGCCAAACTCGACAGAATTTCTAATGCTTCGACATATATTTCATGCATTAAAAAAAAAACAGTTAACGGATAAAATAAAGAATCCGGTAACAACTAATAAATATGTAGAATGACTGTTAGGACAGTATAAGCAAATCAGAATCAGCATTCACTACTTATTAAGACATAAATTTGCTTACTTATATGATGATTTTATCACATAAAAATAAAGTCCCTTATACAGGGCAAACGTACATATACTAAGCATGTATATATATATATATATATATATATATATATATATATATATGTATTCATTTTTTTCGGATAAGGCTTCTGATCGAGATTCGAATGTATGTATGATAGAGTGTATGACAAGTAAATCACAGTTACTGCAATTCATTTTATAAATATTATGTTTGGCATTTAATATCTGTCACGAGTAATTTATTTTTAATTTTGCTATAACTGTCTTTAATTTTATTTTATTAGTTCATGATATTTTCCCAATATCTTTGTAGCTATATTTAATTTTTGTTTGGCAATAATAGATTTGCATATACAGGAACAGTATTTTTTAAGTAGCTCTACAATATAGAAATATCGATTGTTTGTAAATCTTCTGTACTTTTACTCAAGACGGTTTCTTGACAGTCTTCTGAAAGTTCATCGTTATAAATTTCATATTTTAAGTTCCTGAAGAGGCTTCTAAAAACGCGAAACTAGGCTGGCAATAAATAATTGTTGTCAAAATTATTGTCATTTATTTTTGACCCTTCGCTTTCCATCAAGAAGTAGAAATCAGACTTGTCCCGGTAGCATAAGTGGAAAATGCACCGGCCCGGAAAGCAGGAGATCCAGGTTCGAGTCCTGGCTGGGACAGTTGGATTTTTTGTTCTGTTCCCTTGCATTAAAAATTATTAAAATTTACGTCGAATTAAATACCAAAAAAAAGAATTTAGAAAAGGTCATATTTTGAATAATGTTAGAATTATTTGAATTCTATGTTGAATTAATTATTATGAGTTCGAATCAGATCTTACTTAGAGAAAAACATTTAGACCGTTAAAAAAATAAAATATATTCTAAACTAATCATATAAAATGAGGACAAAGTGGTTAACAAAAAGCCTATGTGCACCCAAGAACTGATGGTCCCTGGGGCCTGAGCGTGGGAGAAGGGGCATGGCCAGTGGAACGAGGGAGGGGGCCTTTACTCCATGTCTGATAACGTAGAGCTCATTAACCTAGCCTGTATGGGTATGGTGATGAGGTTTGTGATCCCGGTAGCACATCCATCTAGAGGAAGTGCCTCTTGGGGATAGCTCGGAAGGGCCCTCAGATATTGGGCATTTTAAGTATTTCTTGTTGTTGGCATACATACCCATCCTTTCCTGATATGATTATTATTATTTTATAAATTTCAGTTTTATGGAACTACAAAATCGAGTTGAGCTTAAACTAAGGTTTTCCCAAACTCCACCGTTCCCTCCAATTAATTTTAGGGGCATAGAATATGAAGAAATCACTTTCATTGCTTCAACCTTCTTCTCAACTTTGCTTGTGATCCCATGGCTANGTTGGACCGAGTCAAATTGGTGTTATTTGCCGAGCTTTCGCACATCATGTGATGGCTTCTTCAGGGCTGAAAAGAGAATGAGAGTTGTAAAAGAGAGATTTTTAAAATCCAGGAAGAAGCCATCACATGATGTGCAAAAGCTTGGCAAATAACACCAATTTGACACGGTCCAACCCGGAAGAAGAAACGGTAAATACTTCTGACGACCGTCGAAGCCTACGTGAACAGTGTAATAAATGTTACATGTTTTCTGCGCGACAGATTCTTCTACCGGGTCGGCCGTAGTTATATGTTTTGAAATTGTCTGAAACACATTTGCAGTGTGACGACTCCTCAATGTCTACTACGGCGGGGTAGAGGAGGTCAGAAGAAAGGTAGCCGAGCAAACATGAGTAACGAGCTCCAGTTGCCGCCAGACAAATAACTACCTTGCTAGAGCGCTTTGGCGCCCATTATGTCAGTGTTGGTTTTTTTTTTTGCAAATTAGAAACTTTAAGTCCTCCTGTCATACGGCATTTAGTTATGGAGTTGTAAAGACAAGCTGTACGGATGGTAATTCCCTGCACTATCAGGTTACTCATTCGTTCGCCTGAACTCAAGCAACTTAAATCCACCAAACTAAATTAGAGTTAGAGTTTTAATTGACTAAACTTTATGTATTTTATGTGTAATAGCGGCCAGGAACTTCGTCTTTGTCAAGCTTCTGTTTACCAACGTCAGCAGTGCCAACACCGCGTACTTTCTATAATAATATACAGATATTCATCGATCTTGCATTAAAGAAGCTAAAAATGTGGCCCATTCAAAATTTTTATACTTTTCTGTATCTATCTACCTATTTTACTGTACTTTACTGGCTCTAGAAGTCGCAATTTTCAGAATAACGAGACCAAATTAGGTATTAATGATTTTTTAAAATTTTTTAATACGTTGTATGAGTTTACATACACAAATTCGTAATATTCGTAACTATTAGCTTTGTCACCTGTAATAAATTTAATTTTACTACATTTTTATATTGTAACTATAATGCAAATTGAAAAAATAGTTAAGAATTTTGCTTTGAGGTTTAAAGGGCTTCACTATTTTTAAGGTGTAGAAACCAAATTCGGTATTTACAATTTATTTTCTATAGGCGGTAGAATAAACTCATTTTTTGAGTGAAATCGGACTAGGGGGAGAAGGGGATTTGTTGAAGACCAGAATTTATAATTCTTCGTTATAATTAGTGTTACGAAACAATCTGTTACTGTTGAAACGTGTAGAATTTTCATATTTATTCTCTACGTAATTTTTTCTATAAAGCATATTAAAGTTAATCTTTAAGAATGTAATTATGAAGGTTGAGCGCTTCCCCAACTCTCCCTTCCCGAAGAGAGCCAACCCTATTTTGTTTTTACCCTTATTGCCTTCTTCAGCTAATAAGTTCAAACAAGTCATTTACACTTATTTTTGCCCATCTTTAGTGAAACATGGCGAATATTTACCTATATTACTGAGTGCTGGACTTTTTAATGTATAAAAACTATAGTCAATATTTAAATTTTCTTCATAGAAAATAGGTTTAATAATTTATGGTTGAGGAGAAGGAGTGATTTATAGGAAGCCCCAAATTTATAATAACAAAATCTGCGTTATTACATGTTTATATACCAATTAACTTATATTGTAATTTCCAACATTTATATACTATAAAAATTTTACGAAAAACACATATTAGCAGAAATAAGGAAGGGGGATGGGCCACCAAGAAATCCAAACAGTATAATTGTTAATTCTTTATTATAATTAGGTGTATAATTGAATATTCAATACGCATTTTCGATAATATTTAAGGAAAAAAAATTATTTTATTTATACCATATTTTCAATGCTTACTCTGGCAATGAAGTAAGGCAAATATGCTTTGAATACGCAGATACTGTGAAACGGACTTTAATTACTTATAAACTAAATTCTAAATTTAAGCTTTTTAAAACAAATTGTTCAATTAATTTGTTTTTGGCTGAAATCAAGTGGTTTCACTCCGCTGGTGGGAGAAAGTGTTTTAGAGGATGCTCGAAATTTGTATTACAATAGCTTCATTATTGCTGGTTTTACGTAAAAAAATTATGTAAAAAATAACTTTATCATAAATTATTTACTTCCCCAATTAAACATAATGATTTTCTACCGCTTATTTATGCTTTCGCAGGTAGTCTTACTAAGGGAGATACAATGGTTGTGTATCCTTCCCCCACTTCCTTCAGGAGCCAAACAACTGATCTTACCTTTTTCCTCATTCCCCTCTCTGGCTTTTTAAATTGTATTAGGCCTTTACTCTTTTTTCATTATCTTTCTTAATGGGATCGGAGTAAATTTCAAAGAGCTTGTTTAACAATAGGATTATCTTGAGGCTTATGTTACGCTTCATCTAATTAGAAATCGCCTACGAGAGGAAATAATCAACGGAAGATACTGTAGGCAACCTGAATTTAAGTCCCCTCGACACTGGGTAGGCTTTTTTTTTTTTTTTTTTTGATGATTAAGGTTTCGCTAAGACTGGTTTGGAAGATACGAATGGATTTATTTGGCTATGCCGCGGCCAAAAAGTGTCCTTGAAGTTGGTGTCTACATATACATTCTTATATATGTACATTTATTTTAAGTCATCAAATTACAAGATGATATTTAACAGAATGTTATAAATAAAGATTTATTCAAAACATAACGGAAATGTTATTTCCGTTATCCAACATATGTAAACTCACTCTGCCTTGTGTTTTATATTGATATTGATGTTGATGTTGTCGTCCACTAAAAATAGAAGTGTTTGATGTTGTCGTCCACTAAAAATATAATTATATGTGCTTTGACCAGTTCAGAGCGTTACATTGTCTACGTACCGTTCTAGAAGCTCTGTTTTATTAAATGGTTTATTAAATGAAAGGAGTTTGACGCAGGTGCCTACGCAGTCGTACAGTCCTTATATTCTCTGAGCCTGCTCAGACATTGTTATCTGTGTAATAATAATTTAGATATTTTGCTAACTTCTATGATATTTTGCTAACTTCTATGATATTTTGCTAACTTTGTTTTATTATTGATTGGTTGATATTGTCTATTTTTTTTCTCTCTCTCTCTCTCTCTCTCTCTCCCTCTCTCTCTCTCTCTCTCTCTCTCTCTCTCTCTCTCTCTCTCT
>KZ807215.1:652550-667121 GCA_000696205.2 Oncopeltus fasciatus | reverse complement strand
TCTCTCTCTCTCTCTCTCTCTCTCTCTCTCTCTCTCTCTCTCTCTCTCTCTCTCTCTCTCTCTCTTTCACACTTTCTCTCTCTCTCTCTCTCTCTCTCTCACACTTTCTCTCTCTCGCCAGCTCTTTGTTCTCCCTTCTCATCGGCCAGACCACTACTCCTCTTTGTTTTCCTTTATTTCTCATTTCTACCCCCTCCCATTCGATCCTATTGCTTTCAATTTTTCTTCTTCAAATGCTTTCATTTATATATAAATATATATATTTGTGTGTAAGTGTGAGTATGTTTGAGTGTGTGAGCGATGAACTGATGGCTACCGTGTCTGACTCGCATGCTAGAAGTACTGGGTTCGTATTCCGGTTCGATCCTATTGCTTTCAATTTTTCTTCTTCAAATGCTTTCATTTATATATAAATATATATATTTGTGTGTAAGTGTGAGTATGTATTTTATCTTTGTTTAGGAGGAGTTTTATAACCCTATTAATATCCTCTGCGGTTTAAAGGATTCTGGTTAACATCATCTCGCTCCGTCTCACAAATATAATTTATTTTAGGCAGTTCAATGAATTGAGCATGAATCAATCATTCAAGATTGTGCTCATTCCGTTTGGTAGAATTTTATTTTATTTATTTCAATATTTTCTTTATTTGTTAGCTAAAATAGTGTCACCTAGCTCTCGCACTCGTTTTACGTATTGACAACGCACTAAGTATAGACTAAAATTTTCTTCATAAAATATGTTAGCCAGCGTGTGAGTGTGTTAAAGTTATGCCTTGGGTGTACGTGTGTTTGTGAAAAAAACCATTTTCAACATAACTCCCAATCCTACTCTGTCCTTTTTCAATCAAATCACATCATATATACTTTTAGTAGTCATATATTGAGAAAAAAAAATCACATAGATACTTACCTAGGTATGTTGGATGATACAAAATAAGAATCATACCGAAATTATGAATACCTGCCAATTATATAGGCAGTTCAGTCAGCAAAGCCTGCCCTATATAATACGACTAGAAAATTAAAGAGAGGAACCTTCAAAATCTTTTTTTTTTTTTTCAGTTCATCTCTCAAATACATTCATCTTCAAACTCAATTTTTCGAAATTAGTGAAATACGAGGAAAACTATAAAAACGGACGATGTTAAGTTTCAAATGATACAAAATCTTGTTGAAATTGTTTGACTGACAAATTAAAAGTTTTAAACAACAATTCAACCCGCCTGTGTCTAAAACCATCCACTTGGGTAATGCCCACATACATTGGTGAAGGTATATATATTACAATAAATATTATTTATTTTGTGGTCTTTAATCCCACGTAAATTTAGATAATTTTTAGTGCAAGGGAACAGAATAAAAAATCTAACTGTCCCAGCCAGGACGCGAACCTGGATCCCCTGCTATCCGGGCCGGTGCATTTGCCACTTATGCTACCGAGACAAGTCTGATAAGTTATTAAATTTCCCGCACTAGTGTCGAGAGTCCAACCTCCGAGGCCGACGAATATATCGCTTATGCTCGGAGGAGCTGACCAGGCTGAGTCCTGGCTGGGACAGTTAGATTTTTTATTCTGTTCCCTTGCACTAAAAAGTATATATATTACATTTTTCATACAATAAATGAAAGGGAATAGTTAAAACATTCCTAATACCTTAGCCGGGACTCGAACCCGGATATCCTGCTTATCGGGCAGGAAATCAACCGATTACACCACCGAGACCAGCCAGATAATTTATTATATTCCCCGCACTCTACTGGTCTACCGAATAAGAAAAAAATATCGTCCTATGTTCGATATAATAATAAATATAAAGTATCTCCTGCTGGAGATCCGGGTTCGAGTCCCGGCTGAGGTAGCAGGTTTTTTAATCTATTCCCTTGCATTTATAAAATTAATGGGGGATTAAATACCACAAAAAATACAATATTTAAATTTTTTTTTGTCTTTCCCTACTCTTCCTTCCAGCCAGTTTAAAGCAAAGCTTAGATTTTTAAAATCACATTTCGTTATTTACTCTCATTTATATCCTTTTGAGAGTGGTGTCATTGGTCACCTTCTCTCCTCATGTGATTATTATTGTATGTCATTTTTTTTCTCTAATTCATTGTGCTGATCAAATTACAAAATGTTTTAATTTAACAGAATGTAATAAATAAATAAAAGTTAAAAAAAAAAAAATTATATCCGTGTTTAATGAACCTGTAGATAGGGGCGCCAGGCTAGCTCAGGGGATCCGTACAGGTCTCGCAATCCTGACGCTGCGGGTTCAAATCCCGCCTAGGTCAATCTTTTATTTATAAAATAGAAGCTTGTCTTGAGCCATGGGTGTTTAGAATGGGGTGGCAACCTGTAGATAGCCCCTCCCTCCAATGACCCAAAGTGGTTGCAAGGGTGGCTAACACAGCAAAAAAAAAAAAAAATTAAAAAAAAAAAAAAAGAACCTGTAGATAAATCTGCTAGGACGACAGAGCCCCTGCGTGACGGACTTACCCCTATTATCTTTCACTAAGTTGGGAAGTTACCCCTGACAATATATGGGGCACAATTATTTAAGTGCCTTCCACATGAGGTATCGGTTTATTAATTCGCGTGTGTAGGGGAAGTTAATTGAAGTTCCGCGAACCGAGTGTGAAGTTAATTTACATGGAGTAGCACATCGCGTTGTACCCCGTATGTACAACAGCCATGTCAATGGTCCATTACCGTGAAAGGTTATTGCTTATTGCCGAAAGCTCTAAGAATTAATTTGATAAGTGAACTTTGTTACTAGCTAATGACTGTTCCGTTAAAGTATTATTTCGTTTGTTTCATAATTAAATATGCACTTCTTTTTTTTTTCCTTGAAATTATTTCGTAATTTACTTTTAAATGACAAGTGAATTAATTATTCATAAATTAATTTGTACCTTTTGCATCGTACAGATAAATACTAAGAATTTTAGAATTAATTATAAATCTATATAATTAAAATGCGCATTTTGTTCATTTTTAGTAGTTTTGATTCATAAAAATAAAAATAAGGAAAAAAAAAGTTTCTTGACAAGCTATAAACTTTTAACCACAGGATATAATCTAAAAGTTTTCAAATAAATTATTTATATAAAATAAATAAGCTACTATAAATCAAGTCAATACTTAAATTTTGAATTTCAGTCTCCAATATCCTTATATAATAAAAGTTTGTCCCCCAGGAATTGTATCAACTAACCAGATGTACCATGTTTCATTAGACATGTTTATAAGTAATGGCTAAATTGATCTGACGATCCGGAGACGAAAATGAAGGGAAAAGTCAATGTCCTTGAGGCTGGCTCTAGACCGAAAGGGGGAAGTGGTGGATTCAGACGGTAAATCATTCATGTTTTGTTTAAATATAGTACTTTTTTTTTTAATTTATTTATTATACCCATCATCAAATTACAAGATGTTAAGTAACAGAATNCATTATAATTTATAATAATTATAAAATATTATATGATATTCGCCCAATCCTTTAATCGATTTCAATCTATATTCGTTCAGTAGTTGGAAAACAACGCGAATATATTGATTTTGATTCATTATTTTAAAAACAAGAAGACTCATCCATTTCTCAAATTTATATTTTTTTAGCAAGGTTCTTCCTTCTTTTTAGCAAGGTTCCATTTCAAATTTTTCACACTCAACAAACATTTTTACTAAATATAAATATAAATTTTAAAATTTCAACTTAATACATTTATTTCAAATTATTATTCAGTACTCCAGCAACCATGGGTTAGAGCATGCAATTCGTGACTCTCTCCCTTCGTTAACCCCAAAGCCTGAAGAAGGCCTGAAATTAAGGCCGAAACGTTAAAAAAAATAAAACCATTTTGGTTCACCAATTTGTTTTCCTTTGACCAAACCCTGACTATGTCCTCCTTCAAATATTTATATCTTCCACAATTAGCGTTACGAAAATCTGTACAGAACAAAATATGTGTTAAAAGAAATAATATGACATTTATAATCTATAAGATTTTTTTTCAATCTCATTTTTGAACTGTAATAAACTAATTAGGTATTTCGGCCATGAATTGCAAACCTTTGAAAAAAAATCATTATTTCCTGAAATCAGACGAGGAATTGGTGGAAGGGGGTTTGAGTGTGAGCAGAATTTAAAATCATAATATCTTAGTATTAGATATTTTTTGTTGGGGTTCGGTCAAGGTAGACACTATCTTGACCGAACCCCAAAATAAACATATAATTATAATATCTACGGTCAAAGGACTCTCCATTCGAACACAATATCTTAGTTGCTATTTGAGTTGCGAAAAGTTTATGTTACATAACAGTTGTAAAATGTTGTAACATTTTTTTACTAAAACGCTTGTTAAGGTAGATATTTACCAAAGCAACTATAATGTGTGAGCGTTTTCCGAAAAAATTTCTTCAAAGCCAGTCTACAATAAACTTAGAGGTTTTGTTGTTTTTTTAACTTATTTGACTCTCCGGCATATAAATCTTCTTTTTTTTTTTATTTACTCTTATTGATTCCAGCCTTAAGGATTCTTTAGAAATCTCCTTCGATTACACATTTCGCGAGTGACGGGCTATTTCTTTTGAACGCGATGCAGTCCAGTTTGAACCTTGGCCTTCTCTAGAAGATTCCTTCAGTTGGTTGAATCTTCACCCTCAGCCTTCCACTTCCTTCTTTCACTGAGCGCGGGTCCTTCGTCTTCAGGTAAACAATCCTCTCACGTCGTCCATTATCTTCCTTTGGCCTTCAGGTATTTCACATCGGCCGGTAGCCGGTGTTTGATGACCCTTAATGGATCAGTATCTTCGTGAAACGCTTACAACCCGGCATTTGATCTCCTTATCCTCCTGTCGAGGATCGACTATCAAGTCTTAGGACCTCATTTTCTACAGCCTTGACCTGAAAAATCAGGTAAATAAATCTAAATTTGTAGAATAAAGAGACAAGGAAGAGAGTTTTATAGAAAATAAACTTGTTTCTCCTATAATATACTGGATATTTAGGCATTTGCATAGCGTGAGTCAGCTCTGTGCTGAAACTGTTTGTCATATTAGTATACTACTATTTTCGAAAAAAAAAAAAACATGATGAAGATACAGCTCAACAAAAGTAAAGGAATGATAGAATTTCCTACGGCCTATCATCATAAAGCTTGGAAATGTTCTGTACTTATAACTTTATAGGTTCTAATTACTTATAACTATAATTATAGTTTTGAATTATAAAAACTGAAAAGCCAGAATAGGAAGATGAAACCCGCTTCGCTTTCTAGTTAAAAAAATTTTTCTCCCAGAATTTTTAATGTTTTAGCTTAATCTGTTGGAAGTCCTTGTATTGACGCCACTTTCTTGAGTGTGAGTAGGTCAATTTGGAACCTAAATGGAATGGATAAAAATTAGTTCGTACCCAATTTCCGAAAGTCAGGTTTATTTCTTAGAAACCGTCCATGAAAGTTTCTGGACAACTGGTACATTTTAAGAAAGATAAATAAAACAGTCGGTTTTTTTTTAAATATCAAAATCCTATGACTCACCGCCTTCCAAGTCTCTGGATGTGAGCGACAGATCTATTCTTCTCCGAGCTGTTGTGGCGGTGTGTCAATGTGCTCATGCTGTTCGTGCAATCTTTCCACAAGTCCCAGGTCTCTTTTTGACATGAAATTCTCTTACAGGTTTGTACGAGTACCTAGCTTTCTTTCAGTGGCTTCCTTGCAACCTCGATGACATGTAGCTCTGACTCGTGCGATCGCTCGCAAGTTGCTGCTGTTAGATAGGTCACGGCCTTCACGGAGTCTCCCAGAAGACATCCCTATTCGCCTGTTGCCAGCTCTATAAGACCACATATACGTTAGGCAATTTGTCTCTCAAAAATTAAAATCTCCTCTTCTGTGAGGTTCCATGTCTCCATAGGTCAGGACGGGCATTCTAAAGTTCTTTAAAGGGTTCGTACAACAGTAGAATTTTAAACTTTTCTGGTGTTTGCTAAGCCTAAATCCTATTGCCTTCGATAAGTAAGAAAGAACCCCCGAGAAGTTTTATCTGCTGTAGTTTCCGCGCTAAAAAAAAAAAAAATATATTTTTCTGGTTGACAACCATTAACATTCCTACAACAGCTTCAGCCACTTAATAAATTCATTCTTCACAAAGCCAAGAATTATGAAATGAGAATAACACAATGAAATTTGTTACATCGTGAATGACCTTTTCCAGTCAAGGTTGTCACCTACACTGCAGGCGTACAAGCTTCAGAAAAGTTTAAAGCTCACAAAGAACAGCATGAAACTTAGGCATAAGGCTATCGTAGCCTCTCTGAAAGTCTTTAAATAGGTATCCGATACTTGTGTGAATTTTCCAGAATCAACTGGAAGCTGAACATTTCGTCGGTGGTGGAATTCTTAGGTGGTAGGGATTCTTCTCTGAAATACGACTGATCTCGTTGCAGTAACTTTTTACGGAGGTAGAGAAACAAACCACCCAATACTCAACCTACCCCCATTCTCTCCCGGGCCTTAAAAACAACTAAAACCGAGTTAGTACTTTGATAGAACTTTCTTAAGAAATTTTGCTTCCACAAGCTTAACGACAGATGCAGGTAGGCTAGGCCAGACAATAAATAGACTAGTTCGTCATTTTAAAAAAATTATAAATTAACGTACTAAAATTCGTAGATAAATTACTTTTGGATTTCAATTTTTTTATTATGGGTTCACACTTTTATTTTATTCTAGACTTAAACGCTCATATATATATATATATATATATAATTTTATGTTTGAAAGTTACTAAATTCCACTTCAAAATTCAGCATCCCATACCCACGTACCCATCTTTCACTACTGTTTACTGTGCGTGCGTGCTNTATATATATATAGACGTCAATATCCAACGAACAAGTGATGTAAGGTTATTAAATATTTCTAGGCGTCATTGGCACAAATTAAATTCAGGCAAGGGACGCAAAGGGATTTATGAACACACGGAAAATTCTAATTAATTGTACCGCACGGAAAAGGACCATGTTTCATAGATAGAGACCTGATCTATGTCGCTTATGCAACTGTGAAGTAATTCTTCCACTATCGCCTCCAACCTCCAATCCTTTTTTAAATCCCTCTAAAACGGATCAAATGTGTTTTCCTAACGATCTTATAGGTTCGAGGTTGTAATCTCTTAATATTTATTCCTGACATTGAGTTGCCTCATTGGATATTAGATGATCAGTCTACATTCCTTTGGATTCTTTTTTTTCTTTTGAACATTTTAATTTGTTAACTGCGGATATTTAATAGTTATTCGGAGAATAATTTATTTTAAGCGCAGGCAAAGATCTTTTTTTTTAATTAAAATTACTTGAGCGACTAAGAGAGTTGTGATTATTAGATTGTCTTCCATTCTTCTTTCTTTGTACTTTCGTTCAACCTTACTTTTAGCTTGGTTCCCCAAAACTTTTGTAACTTACTCATATTTTTTATCCCAATTATTTTGGCACGAGAAATATATAATGTTAATCTTAAGTGAAATCTCCTAAAGTAGAGAGGGAATGAAACGTCCGCCATCTCCGGCCTTCATTTGAGAGATAAGGGTTAAAAAGGAGGGGGTGAGTGGTGGGGAGGGGGGTGGGGTAGAGGGTAGAAAAAGAAATAGCTCGGGATGAATAAGGAAGAGTCCTAAGACACATAATTCGTGAGCCCTGGAGACAACAAATAGAGATGTAGCCGTCGCTGCTGACGGGGGGTGTTTAGAATTTCAAAAGAGAGCCGCCATCCTCCTGGAAGGGTAGTTCCAGAAGGCGGCCACAAGATGGAACGCCCAACAATTGCAGCTCGAAGACGTGATCCTGAATAATGGAGATGCTCCAGGCCTCTGTCTTCCTTCCTTCATTTCATATTTAATTGTTTTATCAAGTCCCACTCCTTCTCACCTTCCTCAATTATTTATATTGGCGACATTTTCCATTGTGGGCTCATCTAAATCTAGCCGGAGACGGACTGATATCCCAACTCAAACTTTTTTAAAAAATATATGGTGTTTAATAAATCTCAATTGTGCGACATTGTTAGCGAAGAAAGAATGGCCCTTCTTAAGTCACAACCTACTTCCCAGATGGATCATCACGAAAGGTGACATTCACATATGTACCTTGATTCCACAGGTATTACAGAAAATAGGTACATGACAAAGCTATTGGATACTGATGAGAAATATTAATAAATTGTCTAAACCGCTGTTAGTAATCGTGATAGTCACATTGCTAACGTGATGTGCAACTTGTGAACTTTTCATTCGACTCTTCACTAATCATTCGAGGAAAATTAAAAAAAANCAGTATATATATATATATATATATATATATATATATATCATCGTTTATGTCTCTATTATGTATCTAGAATTACTATAAAATGTTCAATAACATTTCAGAATAAAACAGTAAACACACGACAATGTTTAAGACTGTTATAAAAATAAAAATTTATAAAAAGTGTATCTATGAAAAAAAAAGAAAAGAAGAGAATGAATAACAAATATACCTAAGATGCAAAGAAATTTCCTCTGATTTATTCATTTACTTATTCATTTTACCTATTTTTATAAAAATATTAACCAGTGATTAAGCTTCTTCGCTCATAAGTAACTTGCATAAGAATAACTTGTTAAATCTATCTTAAGGGCTTCCAATGCGATCCGCCCTTTCCTTGTACTTTTGGAAGTTCGTGCCTTAAATGAAATAAAAGAAACTAATTTTCTTTAAATTTTTTCGTAATTGTAATAATAAATTAATAATAATAATAAGACATTAAGATATTGAATTATCTCTCTCCTTTACCAATCTCTCCCCTTTACCAATTCTAACCGTTACCGAACTCAGACAATTGTTATATTATTAAAAGTATTAAACAAATTTCCATAGCGAATAATTATAAACCGTGGCCTGAAAAACGTTGAAAGAGACACACATACAAGTATATGAATTTATGTAGCTATCATTTTAAGTATCCATAAGATATGACTGAAGAAAATATCGAAAACATTGGATATCTAAAAAAATATAAATATTTTTTTCGCAACTAGAACAGTCTCAATAGTAGCACTCTTTCAGAATTCACTAAATATGTTTTAATACAAATTAAGGCCTCCTCCGAAGTACCACCCTATTTTAGTTGACAAGCATAAGGTAAAAAGATATTATAGTTCAAAACATAGTAAAAAGATATTATAGTAATTTCAGTTATCATTGGGATTAATACATGAACAAATTAATACCTTCCTCTGAGGTACTCGTTTTACGCAAATAGTAATAATAATTTTTATCTCTGAAAATTTAGTTTGTTTTAATTTTTATTCGAAATATGAAGTGATTAATTGTAACTAATACTAAAGCTGATGAATTATATGAGTGTTGGACTGAACTATGGACATATAATTTAGAGAAAGATCAGGTATAAACGACAAATTCTGTAAAATGAAAATTATAATTAAAATTGCTTCACCAATCAAAGAAAGTAAAATTCAGATAAAAGTAAAGGATGAATGAAGGTAAATGAAAAGAAATCTCCAATTAATTGTGCGTAGATTGTAAACAGCAATGTTTTAAAGACAGAAGAAAATTTATGTAAAAAGACCTCATACAAAAGAAACAAAATTAAGAGATTCGTATTTATCTCGCCGTTTATCCACGTAATATTTTTTTTTTTTCCAAGCAATCAAAATTTGATCTAGAAAGCACTGATCACATTTCAAAAAGTGGCAGCTGGATGACAATTATAAATTAAAATATACGTTGATTTTCAAAAATCGTAGGTTCAAGAGACCTCCCACCTGCTCCGATCTTCCTGAAAACTCTACAGCACTTCTTCCCACAAATAACTGTTTCCAAATTTCATCAGATTCACAGACATATTGGTAACAGTCACAGGAACAATGAAGAAACCAGATAAGATAGCTTCAAGAGACCTTAAAACGAAAATATACTACGAAAACTCTATTTCAAAATGCCTGATACTTTCAATACTTGATCAGAAGCAACGAAACTCACCTTATCGAGATCATCCTGTCATAAAACCAATAACTAATAATCCCGACAGTTTACATTTAACAGGTAATATTAATATTTCTAGGTCAAAGTTATCTAGGAAGGCTATCGTGTCGACCATCAGATTGGAAGGATAAGGTAGCGAAGGAAATGGAATTGGTCAGGATAAAACAGATTCGGACTTTCGGGGTCCACTCGAAAGGATCTGCTACTAGGCCGCCATCGCACCTCCCACCCCCACCTTTCCCAATCTCCTTTCCAATTTTACAGGATTTCTTCTTCTTCTTATATATATATATATATACGAGCACACACGACCGCTATGTCCTTTTCAGCCTGCGATAGATTCGTCAAGGGCCCTGAAGAAACAGAAGGTTTTTCTACTGGTATGTCTTGAATCAATGAAGCTCTGTCTTAGAGTTCTAATTGTTCCCGATTTGCTAAGAAACCCACAGTAAACAATCTGACGGGTCTAAATTTATAAAGAAAAAAAAGTTTCGATAAAGGATAAGATATTTTTAAATTATGTCAAGGAATTGAAATGCGAAATGCAAATCTTAACTGGAAAATATAACTGTGACTCATTAGTAACTGAAGATACATCGAAATAAATTCCAATGCCCTTTTCTGACGCACCTTACTGAAAAATAAATACATCTTCAACTTTATTTATCCATAAATTATACGCATTCATTATTCCAGAATTTCCAAACCGCTTAAGACCACAGAGGGGCACCTAAAGAGCAAGCTGGAGTCAGACGAGGGTGCCAAATCCATAACTATATTTTCTCGTCAGATATGTAAGGGAAGTTATCGGTGGTCGAGGATTTAAGCTTCACGTCTTCAAGACAGTATACCTAACCATATTACTTTATGGAGCTGAAAGTTTGGTATTGGCTGACATAGATAAAGCCCAAATCAGATATGCCTAAATTAGGTTCTTGCGAAAAACGGCTGGAAAATAAGGAGAGATAGCATACGTAATCGAAATATCCGTCCTTGGGATAGACGCCAGGGCAAGCTGTTCGGACATGTTGTCAGTATGGAGGACCATAGAAAATCTCTAAAGACTGGGGAAACATTTACAAGATGACCAGGCCTGTACGGGAAAGGGCCTATTGAAAGTAGCCATCTGTCACATCCATACTTCAGAAAAAGCGCTTGTATTTATCTAGGCCTGCCAAGGCCCTTCCACTGAGTTATGAAAGAGACTCGCCAGCGACCCTTAAGTCAGAGTCAGATTCCGTGTCAGATCGCTTGTCTTGAAACGTTGCGCCCTTTACAGTGATAGTGTTGTGACTGTAATAGGTGGATGCAACAATTTATAAGTTGTTTTAAGGCTCCTTGTAAAAAATTACATTTAATTCATTTTAAATATTTGTTAATTAGCTGTAGGATTTTTTAAATAATTGTAAGAAATAGATATTTTCTATTTATTTATTTATTAGTCAGTAAGGGCAGTAGGTTCCATTCTAAACCGAAATTAGTATGTGGAATTAATTTTTACAATGAATTAACTTTTATTTATCTCTCTACTTAGTTTGTAAGAATATGTCCCAAGTGGTAGCTGACCTCGAGGTCGCCAAAGGTTATCCTAGCTTGAGCAAATCGACAGGCTTACCAGAGTATACCAATTCTGAGACAAGCAAGACTAATGTGAAGTATAACTAAATGGATATCCGACATGCCAATAAACCAGAAATAGACCAAAATAAAAAATGAGTGGCTCAACATACGCTTTAAGCTCCTCTACGCTGAAAGAAACGAAGGTAAAAAGCTAAAGAAGAATAAGAAGTCCATATATATATATATATATATATNTTTGAGCTGAATAATATTCAAGTGACTTTCATTGCATTATGTGCATATAAAGTAATTGATTAATGTCAAAATCATTTTTATGGCTCGATACGTATAAGTAACCTTATAAGAAAGCTTTTTTCTTTTTTTTAATACATGGCTTCTTCATGAGCAATAGAGAGAGAGAGAGAGAGAGAGAGAGAGAGAGAGAGAGAGAGGGAGAGAGAGAGTGCGCCAGCCAAACATCAGATGGCCCCTTCGAGCTGTCCCCACCAAACCGGCATTTCTTCTTACATTCACAACGCAGTCAGTTACATTAAAACACTTAAACAGAAACTCTATGCACAATATCGGGCTGGTTAAACTAAATTTAAATTCCATAGATAAATGGTAAAAAATATTTCATAGATCTAGGATTTTGGTTTCGAAGATTAACTCCTGTTAATCTGTTTATAATCAATAACAAACCTATATTGAATAGGAGTTGCATTCTGTAAAACTAAATATTATGCCCACTACATTCATAGAACGTGTTTTACGTGCACTTCATAAAAAAAAGTTATCCCTCAATTAGTCAAATTTTGCCAAATAACAAACTTAGATTTTAATTTTGCTATGAGGATTACCTTGTGTACATTTTAAAGGTACCTAAGGTATACATTTAACATGTAAATAAGGCAGATATGCCAAAATTTATTAGCAAAAATCGAAAACTCGGCTTAGATAATCTCTCGTTCTCTCTCTCTCTCTCTCTCTCTCTCTCTCTCTTCATATACATTTCTGTGTTTGTGTGTGTGTGTGAGTGTGATGCGTTTGTTGTGTGTCTTTGTGTGTTGGTCTGCCTGTATCTAGTTCCTTAATTATAAAAAGAAAATAAAAAAGTTTCTTCCAGCCATTCGTGGTGTGTTCGTTAATGACAAGAACGGCTGAGGCGAAGGAGGAGTTTAAAAGAAAACTAATTATAATCGCTTTAAATGTAAATATTTTCAACGTTTACGTTCTATATAATTTTACGAAAAACTCTTATCACTGTAAATATTTAAGGATGTGACTATAAATGGTGAGTGCTTACTCCAGTTTTGACTAAAGCTAGCCTTAACAATCTTACCTGTTACCCCTATAGCCCACTCTGTCACATCAAATTAGTAATTTGATATTTATCTAATTATATGTTTAATTACATATGGCATACAGGGGTATGTATTAAGTTGCCCTTGCGCTAGGCACAGCACACATATAGGTAGCAAAAGTCCTCAGTGATGGAAATGTGAACTTAGGGACAGGACGTCCTCTCTCATCTTCATGATAGCCCTGAAGATGGCTTACAACGTAAGCCGAAACGTTGGCAGATAATCCTTTATTAAAAAATACATTTTTTTTTTTTTAATTTGTGTTTTTTGGATCTACCCTGACCGAACCCCAACTAAAATCATCTTAGAACATATAGGTAGCTCGTACTCTCAGCACTGGCACAAGGCAGAGTATGTAAAACGGCGCTGCTCGAACTAGATGTTATCCGTAATGGAGTAGTGATTGTGCCGAGGAGTGTGTGCCCAGTCAGGCAATCCACTGGCATCGGGTTCCACAGAGGCCGCTCTCCAACCCCCGCCAATCGAATTAACTCCCTCTGTATTCTGGAGGCCGGCTAGCGGCCGGGATCGCCTATAGAACTCCCGCTATTCGGGAAAGAGATAAGAAAGGGGACAAGGGCCGGGTCCTGCGGGAACGGGCGCTGTTAGTGTTATGAGAGGTGGCGGGGGGATTACCTTCCGGAACTGTTATTAGTATGACAGCTAGGAGTGCACTGCCTACCTGGCAGGTCTTTCTCTCCGCAATCCACTGGCTCGCTCTGTCGGAGAATGGGAACCTCCCTTCCTTTTACAAGGACTCTCCTCTTCTATGTGTTGTAACACTTCACCCTTGTAAAACACCCATTAAATACATTCAAAGGGTTGACAATATACAATTTTATTGTATATTACATTATAATTATAACATTACAATATTATGTTTTATTAATATATCTTTTTTTTAATAAATAAACCTTGATTTATTACAGTCTGCTAGTTAACATCTTGTAATTAGATGAGATTTATACAATAAATAAATAAATATAAAAATAGCAACAAAATAAATAAATGACCATCAGAAGGAGCCCAAACTTCACTCCTGATACGTTTAGGCATTAAGGCCCAGGTGGTCATCTCTGTTTTAGTCACCTGGGAGGATTGTAATGATTGGTGTCCGACGACAGGGATTAGGCATATGGATTGGGATTAAATTGGAGTTTACTATGGAAGATTGTGAAGCGGATGGAGATAAGGTCTTTGACGAAAGGAATATTAAAGTCGTGATGAAGGGCAGAGTTGGGCACATTATATGGATAAAAATATTTAGACAAAATTACCGAGAAATGTGCGAGACTTTTTAGTTGTAAAATTACTAGATTTCATTGTCTAAAGATAAAAAAAAAATTTTTTTTGAAGGATTTATGTTCTCGTAGGTGGGTTTAAAAGATAATTGAAATCTGTTTATAAATAACGTACTTTTTGTGCTATTTAATCACACATTAAATAATAAGTTATCTGGCTAGTATCGGTAATGTAAATGGTGTCCGGAAAGAAGATCTGAGATCGTGTTCCGACTGACTCAGTAAGATTTTTTTATTATACTACCTTACATTTATTATATAATTGAAATCATTTATTTTATTATACATATTTATATTT
>KZ807215.1:639959-652441 GCA_000696205.2 Oncopeltus fasciatus | reverse complement strand
TTTATATTTTATTAAAATATTATATTTTTATTTATTTATTCATTCAGTAGTAACATCATTATAGGAACGTGAATAGCTTCATTTACGTATGTTAAATCTGTTAATTACTCAAAGAAATACTTAATGTCTATCACCTCTTGGACATTTTTTATTGATTTATTAATAAGTATGTAATTCAATTTATTGAAAATTCAGTGCATGACATTAAATTTAGTTTAACTTCACGTCGAATGTATTGCATTGTCAAGTCAGCAAATCTATTCGACCACCCCTTATAGTTGCTATAATTGTATGAAGTACATATTGACAAAAAAGCAAATTAATTGAATTCTGGTAATCAAAGAGAAAACGAATTTCCTCTGGAACATTATTACTCCCTTTGAGAGAGATACGTGATTAATGAAATTTCTTTTTCACCCTTTGTTGTTTGATAACATCGAAAATGACACAGCTTGGCTTTTTATGCAAAAAAATATTTGAAAGGATCTCAACATATCTGTTAACATAAACGAAGTAGTATATACCACATACGTATTGCTTTATTAAATATAAAAGGTTATGATATTTTTGTGGCTAACCACGTTTCTGGTATCACACATTTAGATTTTAATCTTTTTACTGAAGGTTAGTTTAAAAAAAAATTAAAGTCAATAATCTATTATCTAAAGTTTTTTTGTTAAGTATAAAGTACTTTAACAATTAATTTTTTAAAAATTTGTATTTAAAGGCAATGAAATTTGTTTGCAGACTGAATAAGAATGTATGTATTATAACTTTGAAAATAATACACAAAACAGCATTGAAAACTTTACCAAATAGAGATTGGTGATCCAGACAACGGGTCTTGTTTAGATTAGGCCCGCCAGTTATTTTATCTAGTAACAGTTACTTATTGATAAATTAAAAAACATATGATTTATTTAATAAAAACTTTTTACACATAACCAAAAACATTATCATATTTTTAATCAGTTCCTCCACGTACCTCTGGAGGCCAAAATTCTACAATGTCCTTAAGGATTATATCAAAAACGTCTTCATTTGAGCTTCTCTGCCTCCACATATACTATGATAATAGCAAACTAGCTGCGCACACTTCCCGCAGATAATTTTTCCAATCAACAATTGTAGCAGAGCTCATATTGAGCTCTTTTGAACAAAATTTAAACGTTGTATACTCCTGTGCCCATGAGTAAATGAATAAAAGGGCTTTACTTAACGGTAACCTGCTGCCACATAGCCATGTACCGGTATACATGCCACATTCATACCGTCATTCTCTTTTGTTGCACCTATATTTTTTCCTTTCTTCGTAAAATTTCATAATGTGGCCTTTTGTACAATGTCTTTCCTTGGATAGAATTCCTCTTTCTTCAAAAAAAATCCTGGCTCGTTGTTCTTCTTTGCATAAATCGTAAACATCAAAAACATTCATTTTGTAATACATTTATAACCGCAATTACACAAACAATACTAAATTAAATAATATTTAAACATGTGATTTTATTTCTGTATAAAATAACTGGCGGGCCTAATCTAAACAAGACCCCAGACAACTACTATGCACGATCGGTGTTGTGTAGAGGAATTCGACAAAATATCTCTAGAATAGTTTCCAAGTACTCAGCTGAGGAAATCAGTTACATACAGAGAAATTGTGAACATTATTGATTTTTCCCAAAACTGGATTCGTCCCATGTACGATGTGGGAGAATAGAGTCGTCGCAAAGTTAGAAAAAGTCGTAGAAACTAAAATAGAAATAGAAATACATGTCGTGTGGCAGTGGCAGACTCCTGCTTGGATAGTCCCAATTAACCCCATCCCTTCTCTTTCACGTACACGTAACAGCTACACCCCCCACCACTTCCCTTTTCACGTACACATGATACCACAGCAGAAATGTAATGGAGTCTGTCAAGCAAAAATGTCTTTTCTCTTCATGTCTGTCTGGATCGTTAGTTATGGCTTCAAGCCGGCATAAATGACTAAGTTTCATAAACGAAGAGTAAAGTATAAATGGCTGGGCAGAATAGAAGAACAATATCAAATGCCTTTTGAGTTCTAGAGCATGCATAGATAAATAAACAAATATATGAAAGCATTTATGCTCCACAATTATATATTATGTGTAATATACCTATATTAAATTTATATATTTATGTAAATAATCTATCGGGTTATTCTGACTACCAATTAATATAGAACTATCATACCTTCTATTATCCGTCTTCATTGGTTTTTGCAGACCATCTTCTGTTGGCAAGCGCTTTGGGACATTGTCCATCTTCTTGGCCGAATACATGTGGTCACTGTCACTGTCTGTATTCAACTGCCGGGTGGATAATGCCTGTAGGATGGACAATGTCCGAAAGCGCTCGCCAACAGAAGATGGTTTGCAGAAACCAATGAAGACGGATAATAGAAGGTATGATAGTTCTATATTCATTGGTAGTGAAAATAACCTNAAAAAAAAAAAAAAAAAAAAAAAAAAAAAAAAAAAAAAAAAAAAAAAGGTGGAAAAAAGAATAAAACCTTAATTCACTTTTTTAGTCAGTAGAGCATTCTTTTGAAGGAGATGCCCTCGAGTGAGGTAACTTTGGCGGGGTTTTTTAAGAAAAAGAGCTACGGTTCGTTAAATAAATTGATTGAGAATCAGAACAATGCAAGCTAACAGGAGGAGCTAAGTGGGGAGTAAAGCCCGCCCGGATTAGGCCGGCCTTTGTTTGACCTAACCTCTGGACGCCTTTTTACTATATAAAATATATATCAAGATATATTTTTTGTTTTCAGATATGTGCTTTCAGAACTTCTTAGTCCTAGAAACTAATTAAAAGACTGTCAACTTGTAGATCACTTACTCCAGGGCGTTTTTCGTTCTCCTGGCTTGCAAATGTAAATGAAATACAAAATGACATTGCTTATGATAATCCTGCATTTACAATATAACAGCTGTGTCTTATAAGTACAATTATTTATGATATCAGCTAATAAGTACCTGACTGTGTAATATAATGTATTGTATCATATCTGTACTCATCGGTGACAAAATGGTATTTATGACAATAAATGTTCATTAAACAAGAAGTAAAATAAAAGGACCTACTTCGTAAATAAGAGTCTGATGTAATATATTTTCTCAAGGAAAGCCAAAATGAGTATCTATGATTGAAATACAAATTATATAGCTGTTTCCATCCGCTATCGGCTGTCAGAGAAGAGTTCAAAGCAATGCTCATGAGGGGAGTTCATTCCAAACCTAAGAATTGATGTGGGGCAATGAGTTAAATATAATGGAGATTCAATGACCTCTTTATGTTTTCGAAGAGCATTCCTCATTTTAGAACGGCAATATGATTATTATTAGATGATTTTAGTTGGGATTCGGTCAAGGAAAATCCAAAAAAATAAAAATTTTAAAAAAGTGCATTTTTTTTTAAAGATTATCTGCCAACGTTTCGGCTAACATTGCCAGGGCTGCCTATCATGAAGACGAGAGAGGACATCTCTAGGGTCAGGACGTCCTCTCTCGACACCTGTCTATCTCTCGTCTTCATGATAGACAGGTGTGATAAATTACTGTTTTAATGTTATTCAATAATTTTTCAATAAGTTGTCTTCTGCTTGTTTTTCAAATTCTCTTACATAGCTTTCTACATTAATACTTTTGGTATCACATTACATTATGGTAATTCTGTATTATAATCTTGTCAATTATTATTGTATTCTAATGACATTGTATTTCTACAGCCCTGAAGATGGCTTACAATGTAAGCCGAAACGTTGGCAGATAATCTTTTTAAAAAAATACACTTTTTCTTTAAATTTGTATTCTTTTGAATCTACCTTGACCAAATCCAACTAAAATTATCTAATAATAATATCTACGGTCAAAAAACTATCCTTTTGTCCTTTCCCTAAGTTCACATTTTCATGACTGAGAAGAAAAATAAAATAAAATAAATAAAAAAAATCATATAATATATGACATAATATCTACGGTCAAAAAACTATCCTTTTGTCCTTTCCCTAAGTTCACATTTTCATGACTGAGAAGAAAAATAAAATAAAATAAATAAAAAAAATCATATAATATATGACATAATATCTACGGTCAAAAACTATCCATTCGTCAATGTGATTATTTAGCGTGAATAATTGCATTTTAAAATTCAACTTTGTGATAGTTGAATTGCCTTATTGATGATACTTTTTAAATCATAATTGTATCAGCCAATCAATAGAAGAACTTAGAAAAAGTAGTATTCTTCTTAGAAAGAAAAAAAAAAAAACATGATCAGTGAGTAATAATATACGGTCTATAAGGTTGATCGAACCATGATGTTGATCGAACCATGATGTTGATCGAACCATGATGTTGATCGCCCTATAACCTGATCCTAATTTCTAATACGGTCTATATAAGGTTGATCGAACCATGATGTTGATCGCCCTATAACCTGATCCTAATTTCTAATACGGTCTATAAGGTTGATCGAACCATGATGTTGATCGCCCTATAACCTGATCCTAATCCTAATACGGTCTATAAGGTGGATCGAACCATGATGTTGAGCGCCCTATAACCTGATCCTAATCCTAATCCGGCCTATAAGGAAATTCTGGATGCTCCCTAAAAATTGAAACGTAGATAATTTCGAGATTTGAAAGGCGTCACCTTGTTCAGTAGAATCCTGTCGATAAGGACTTTTAGCTTGAATTATCTTTCTTAAAAGCACCAGCGAAGTGCTAGCCATCCGCTTCCGGTGGGGCAAGTGGGGGCATACATGTGGCGCTCTCTCCCGCCTTCCTGGCATACTAATGACTAGCGCGCTAAGGGTAAATTAAAAGCTAATTGTAATTCAAATGAGACTGAATTAATGAAGCCACGGAAACCTTTAAGGCTCGTCTTCCACCCGCAGCCGACAGAGAATTCTTTAACCCGAACTTTATAGATCGTACTCTGGCACTTGAGTGAAAATTTAAACATTTCCCCACCCAACAGTTTAAATTGAGCAAAGAACATATATATAAGTATGTGTTTATATATAGTAGATAAGAGCAGGTAGGAAAAAGAGTGTAGTGAACAAACGATATGAAAAATCAAAAGGAATCTCTCTTCACTCCTCACTGACGAGGGCGAGAAATCTCCCCGAATATTTTACTCCAAGTGATTTTTCATCGCAGCCGCAAGAGTTTCATTTTATATATATATATATATATATGCACTAAATAGAAATCGATTTATAGGAGATCCTCCATCAGAGATGAGTAGAAAGTCACACTGTCTTTCTGATTCACTTTGAGTTCTCAAGCTACTGAGGATGGAGGGACAGTAAGGGTTGTGGGGAAGGTGGAATGAAGATATTAATTGTCAACTGCAATCAATATTTTCAACTGATAGTTAATACCAGGTAGAGCGTGTGATGATCGTTTTATAAAAAGAAAGGGGTAATTTTTTTTTTTTTTTTAGTTCTTTCGGTCCACAAAGAAGAATCCTTTGGTGCATATTTGTAGGAATCCTTCGTAGAGAAGAGTGCAACTGCACGAGGACGAGTGCAAAACTATACGGAAAAGCTATACGATGGGCAGGGCACTTGATCAGAATGGAGGACAGTGAAATCCCCCTGGAGAGCTGAAGTCGTTCACGGCACAAGACATAGAGGACGACATAGAGGAAGTCGTAGACTACGTTGGCAGAACGGCGTTGCACAAGACAGCCAAGAGCTGGTTGGAGTTCGGAATCGGAAGGTGACGGCACAGGACCGAGACACAAGACGAAGGATGATCCAGAAGGCCTCGACTTAGAAATGAGTTCTTGTGTCGCTGGATTTAATTAAATTGACTTATCTGCATATTTCAGCCCATTCTTTCTTTTTAACTGACTAAATATTTTCTTTTTCATTCTCGTGAGAACTTTAGGAAAATGTCGATAATTGTCAGGGGATTCCTCACTTTCAGACAGTTTACTTTCCACTCACCAGTGCATTTGACCCTAATGGTCATTCCCAAGACTACCTATGCAGCCTCACTTGGAGGTTATCGGAAGTCCTATGACCACGTCCTATGGGCACTCTCATTTCTGCTTTAACTCCCCCATTCAGTTCGATATAGCCTATTGTTTGGCTCTCTACAGTATTTTACATTATAGATCTGATGGTGGTGTTAAACCCATCGACACCAGGGAACTCTCACCCGGCCTGAAGTCCAACGCTCTCTTAATCAAATAATTTTATTAGCTAAATTTATAACTAAATAAAATAAAATTTATAACTTTATGAGCAGTTTACAATGTGAACAACCACCCTGGGGAGATTTCTCCACTCAACGCCATTGCCCTGATGATGGCTTACTAGCTAAGCCGAAACGTTGGCATAAATAAAAATATTACTCCAAATTTTGGTGTATATTTTTTTCTTCCTGGCCGAAACCCCGACCATTCTCACATAAAATTTATAACGCAAACAATGAAAAAGTATGAGAATTATCATAAGATAGTTAAATAGTATTCATTCTAAAAATACTAGTTTACCATAAGGTTTCTTTTTTTTTTTTTCTCGCCTAGTGTTATTTCCACTTCGGCAAAAAGATAATCAAAGAGAATGATTATCTGCTTTAAGCCGAACAAATTACTCAATAAATCATTTAGCAGTATGATTATATATAATCATTTAGATCTTATGTAAAATGAATGCCGCAGAAAATGTAGTTAAAAATCTACTCTGCAATTGTTTATCGCATGTCCAGCATAAATGTATTCGGAAGTTTTTACTGCGGAGTAGATGAGGTCACCACTACTGCTAACGATTGACCTGGATCCAAGGTCCTACCTGCCATACGGTTTCTTGGTGACTTGGTCTTCGGCAGGAGTGTAATCGATCCAGCCAGTGTACTTCGAACACACTGTTTGCTATTAGCATAAACAAGAAGTAGAAGTTGAAGTTGAAGTGTGTTTCCCTCTTCCCTAGTCCTTTGTACTGGTAACCTGTACAAGTTATGAATTCATGCTCCCGTCAAACCTAGTTCGAGGGTATAACTTTGGACATTTTCCGTTTTTTCTAATCCAGCTAAAGTATTTAGACCCCAAGTATGAGAATGACTAATTTTGTGAACTTAAGCCTTGAAAGCCTCGGACTTTCCTTCTTCCATGTATGGGTTATTATGAAGCCTAGTACGTGTACTGGGGCTTTATTAATTACATGATGAAGCTGATACATGATAAGTGACAGGGCAAAGGAACTGAGAAGGACACTTAATAACTTTGGTCGGCAGATCACCCAGGAAGGATAACTTAAAACGAACATGGAAATCCGTCTCCATTCCTTAAAGGACTCAGATTCAGAGGGTTGGTAAGTTCCCCATTATTCATGCAACTTTCACAGAACCCTCCTCGGGCCCTGGTCTTTATAAGAGCTCCAAAGATACAATATATCTTTATAATACCCCGCATGCAGGTCTTATAAAGATTTAATACCTACCTGTGGGGAGAATCTGAAGAGCTTCTCCGGACGGAACACTACCATACACAGGGCATGAAACACAGGATTTATTGGGGTCCTTCGAGGGTTAACCGCCTGCCTCGTGAAAACCGCGCCATTCGATTATCCGTCCAACACTGGAGACCAAAACTGAATGTATCACTGTCAGCAATTCATGATGGCGAAACAACTTAGTGCACAATAGATCAGGTATACGTAGATAAGTTTGAGAACTACTTCCTATCTTTGATTTGTCTAATGAAGTTTTTATATTTCCCAATATTTTGTTTACGTAATAGATTTTTTTTTTTTTTTTTTATGTTTTCTTCGAATAATGAATTTCAACAAAAAATTTAGCGAAAACGTCATTAATATAACTGCTTATCATTTGAACAGTTTTGTATTCCCAAACCAAAACTTAGTTTAATCATTTTATTTTTTTTTTTTTCTTTGTAAAAATAGACGTTACAACCACTTTGGATCATGACTGTCTTCAATATCTGATTTGCCGACACCTCTATTTCCAACACAACTAACATCTAGACAAAACTAATTTATTTATTAAGGTAGAAAAAAAAATATAAAATTGTTCAAAAAATTCCATGTATATGTCAAATCATTTTTAAAAATAATTTAAACTATGAATAACTAAAATCAAAAGATACTGTTATTGCATTTCTTTATAAAAAATTAATAAATATGATTTATACATAAATATATTACTTATATTTTATNNNTATATAATTTGAAGCATGGGAAATCAGATTAGATTGCGCAGATCTATAGTAATCTAATACTATAGTAATCTATAGTAATATATGCGCAGATAATCTCAGTAATTAGGATAGAATTTATTTTGTCCGTATAGAAGCACAATCACACATACACATATTGCTTACCATAAGAGACACATATTTTAAATTAAATAAATTTTAATAAATTTTTTATATGTAGTCTGGTATGTACTATTCGTAGCCCACTCAGAATAACCTCATCACGCCTATTACTTCTCGTAGAGTATTTGTACTTTCCTTTTTCATATTAAATCTCCAGAACATTTCCTTAATTCAATATTCATTCATCATTTCAGTTATACCTGTCTTTATTGCTCATATTAAATCATCTGTTAGGATTTTATTCTATAAATAATATTATCATCTGCAAAATATTTTGTCAGTAACTAAGTAAAAGTTAATATAAAATTAATTAATAGCTAGGTACTTACTTTTGGCTGATAAGGGCGTAAATCCTCTCCAGCTATAGTAGATGTTCAACCTACGACATAAGATTTGTTCAATTTAACTCTTAAGTACAAAACATAATTTTATTTTAACTTAATACTAAACTTTAAAAAGAGAAATGATTTTTTTATTTTTCAATAAATAAAATACTAGTATGAGACGGAGGATTCTCTATCTCGCTCTAACTGAGATTAATGAAGAGATTTTTTTTTTAAATACATATAAAAAGTAGTTTTTAAGATAATTCCCAAAAGAAGAATTTGAAAAATAAAAACAATAAAAGAGAATAACAATTAATCTTTTATTAAAAAATAATATCTACCTTGACCGAACCCCAACTAAAATCATCTTAGAATAAAAGAGAATTTTTAACCAGCACATTTCATTAACAAGTGTTTCATAATATATCTTATGATACATAACTGGGCACTACAACAAAATAAATGAATACTCTCTCCTGTTTTAATAAATCAAATGAAAATTGCATAATCCTATAGAAATACTTAAATTAAGAGCAGAAAGTCGAAATGATAGAAATTTCACGTTTCGACTGACATTGGTAGTCAGAAATTCAGCCCAAGACAAATCTCCTCTGATTATTGGCACTGCAATTTGAAAGACGACAAACGCACCCTCTGAGTTAGATTCCTCATCTACAATTTAAAGTAGTCCGGAAGAATCCAGCTATTAGGGTTGCTCTCATAACAGATTTTTTGAAAATATTTTCGATCCTACCTTATTGACACAAAAAATGATAGCCATTAAAATGTGTATTTATATGTTATGTATATATNAGGGGGGGAATAAGATGAAAAATTAAAATCACAGTATCTCTTTTACTATTAATATTCATAAACGACTACTGGTCATTATATTAAATTATTAAAATTTATTTAAAATTTGATTTTGAAATATTTATATTCAAAAGCAAAACAAATACTTTAAAAATGTAACCTTGAGGTTTGGGTGGTCTCTTTATTTATATATTATAGAAACTAAATTCAGTATTTACGTTTTCTGTTATTTTTCCACTGAAACCAAATGAGAGTGAGGTATATACAATGAAAGACCGAAATTTATAAACATAACTTTCTTCTAATGAATGTTATGCAAAAAAATATATAGTTCTTGAGAGGTGTAAAATTTAATTTAGAAACATCCATGTCCTATAATGTTTTTTGTGCGGTGGTTATTAAGTTCAATATTTAAGAATGCAAACGAAGGTTGAGCGGTTCCCCCACTCTTCCCACCTGACTTAGTGATCTCACCGTTTGCACTCTTACTCTCCGACATATGCAAGAGTAAGGCATCCATCTTCAATGAGACATGGGACATTTGCTTATTTCACACACCTCCTGCGTTGAGGACATTTCTCTATCTCTTGTCTCCCTTTCCTCTCCCTCTTACCCCTCATCACATCATTTTTACCAATTTTTAGACCATGTGTAAATTTATTTCAACTTTTGTTTTGAAATTAAATGTTTTTATATTAATTTAAATTTTCCAGTCGTAAAATATTTGTATTTTTTTAATTATATTTTGTTATTCATTTTATTTACATTGGTTTCTTGTCGTTTAATAGATTCCTCAGCTACAGACAGAAGAATATATTGTATGTCTTGAAAGCCTCAACTTCAAAATATTTTAAAAATCGGGATTGCGATTTCGAAAAATCCGATAGTTTACTTTCTACAACTTTACCCCAGTTCATCCCCTTCTTTTTTTTTCTTCTTTTTTTGTAACAGAAGTTAAGTTATAATTTTTTTATTATGAATATTTATTTGGTTGTGGTTTATTATCCCAAGTAAATTTTAAACAATTAATGAGAGGGAATAGAATAAAAAAATCTATCTGTCCCAACCTGGATCTCCTGCTATCCGGGCCGGTATGCTATCCATTGCACCACCGGGACGAGCTAGATAACTTATTAAATTCCCACCACAATAGTGAGTGCCTAACCCACGAGAAAGACGAATACATCGTCTTAAACTTGAAGGAGCTGACATTGTCAAGCAATATGTCGACTCCCGTCACTTACTTTTTCAATTTTTCTTTATAAATATTCATTTGGTTGTGGTTTATTATCCCACGTAAATTTTAAATAGTTAATGAGAGGGAATAGAATAAAAAAATCTATCTGTCTATTGTGGTGGGAATTTAATAAGTAATCTAGCTCGTCCCGGTGGTGCAATGGATAGCATACCGGCACGGCAAGCAGGAGTCCTGGCTGGGACAGGTAGATTTTTTATTCTATTCCCTCTCATTAATTGTTATAATTTTCTTTTACGTGTTTAATAGGATCGTTAAATCAGACTTTTCTTCATTTTCAGACATTCAAAAAATGTTTAACATGAATGAATCCTAACTTACTATATCGCTTAAGTTAATCAGAAAAATTTGTTCAAAAACATGTATCTTACGTGTCTGTATGTATATTATATACTTATGTAGACACACACATCTTCAGAAGCCCTTGTTTATTGAAGTTCTCTCTCTCTCTCTCACTCTCTCTCTCTATCTCTCACTCTCTCTCTCTATCTCTCTCTATCTCTCTCTCTCTCTCTCTCATTCTCTCACCCCGCCCCCCACTCACACTCACGTCCTCCTCCAGTAACACTATCTTCTTACTATGCCTCCCACCCCTGCCGCCAAAGGGAGGCTGATAGTATTAATTAGACATGTGAGAGCGTGGGTTCTCTTATTTACGAGTTAATTATTTTAGTATATCTTCCTGGGGAGGGAGGAGAGAGCGAGAGAGAGAATTATTACTGGGGGTGAGTCGTCTCTCTTGTTTGCGAATATGGAACGTAATCTCTCAACGGGACCCGCCTTTGGAATGGTAACAAGGAGGATTGTTAACAAACTACTGAGGAATTTAATTATCTTCAATATTACAACTGATACAAAATAAAAACTTAGTCATTTTACACATTTCTTTGTGAGGAATGTTCACAAATGAAGTGAAATTCGTGCCTTAATATCCTTTATTGCACTCTCGTCGATGGTTGAAAAAGCAAATTAGCTGGAAAAGGAGAGTGAAATTTCTTTTTAATTGACTCAAAAACTAATTTTTTTTTTTTTTTTACAAAGTTCGTATGCGTGTAATCTTATAAAGAGTCTTACCATTTTTTTTATTAATTATATGCTATTATAAATTGATGTTGATAATTATACGAAGTTACAAGTTATAATGCCGATATTGGCTATTAATTAGGTAAATAATCTAAAAGGTTATTTTCACTACCAATGAATATATAACTATCATACCTGTATTATCCGTCTTCATTGGTTTCTGCAAACCATCTTCAGTTGGCGAGAGCTTTCGGACATTGTCCATCTTCTTGGCCGAATACATGTGTTCAACGTCACTGTCTGTATTGAACTGCGGCAGTTAATACTAATATAAATATTGGATATATTTATATTATCTGATTACATGCGTTTATTTTTAAGTTTTATACGTTTTCTTACGTCATAATATTTTAACAGCCCTGAAGATTGGCTTACAATGAAAGCCGAAACGTCGGCAGATAATAATTTTTTTTTTTTTAATTATATTTTTTGGATCAACCTTGACCAAACCCAACAAATTCTCTACAAATAATCTCAACGGTCATTTGAAAATAATGTTTAGTTAAACGTACTAATAATAAATAAATCCTAATTTATAATTATGTTTGACTATTTCTTGAAAATAATAGCTACCTATAAAAATTAGCGTATACAATTTTTATAATTTTAAAAATGGTGATTAAAAAAATAAGA
>KZ807215.1:628917-639910 GCA_000696205.2 Oncopeltus fasciatus | reverse complement strand
TGTATGTATTTTTTTTTTTTTTATGTTCATCTTTACCACAAAACTATAGGGGGAAAAATTGGTCAATAAGAAAATTAATTTTCAAATTATTTTATTTCTGTTTTTAGTTTTCCTCAATCTGTAAAAACATTTCCATTTTATTTATTTTTTTAATGAAAAATAAGTTAAGTTGATAATTATGGCGTTAATAAAGAGACTCTTGCCAGGTGAAAAGCTGTATTATTGATAAAGTCCCGGATTGAATGAATGAGCAGCCCCAGAAATTCTACAAAGAAGAGTGTTTCATATTTTCCCACGTTACTATTCCTAATGAACCACAAAAGAATGAATTTCTTTTGATTCGCAAAGCACAAGTAGGGTTAAAAAGCCCCCTAATGGAGGCGTAGCTCTTCAAGATGAAAAAGCTAAGCTCCTTCTTGTATGCGTCGTTAAAAATAATAGACTCAATTATATAGATTCAAAAAAAAAAAAAAAAAAAAAGGTGGAAAAAAGAATAAAACCTTAATTCACTTTTTTAGTCAGTAGAGCATTCTTTTGAAGGAGATGCCCTCGAGTGAGGTAACTTTGGCGGGGTTTTTTAAGAAAAAGAGCTACGGTTCGTTAAATAAATTGATTGAGAATCAGAACAATGCAAGCTAACAGGAGGAGCTAAGTGGGGAGTAAAGCCCGCCCGGATTAGGCCGGCCTTTGTTTGACCTAACCTCTGGACGCCTTTTTACTATTGTTTAGATAAGACTTCCTACCGGCAGGGTGAGAGAGAGCTTATTCCTCCACAGCTTTTCCCACTCGCTTGACCTCCCTTAAATCTACACCCCCCTTCTGCCACTCCTTCTGCAGTCTGGAACTCTATTAATCAGGAAGGTCTTCCATCGGCCAGGAGGACTCCTTAGAGCTGAGAAAAAAGGGCTTTTCAAAACATCCCTTATCTTATTATAATCTTACACAAGAGGAGCTACATAAGTATGATCCCTTTAAAACTATAGATATTCATGTACTCCGTCTATTTATGGCAATTGTCTACAGTCTATAAAGTATTTGAGGATCTTTCCGCAAACCATTTGATAAATACAAAAATGACTGAATTCAGAGGATTAAGAAAAGTAACTTAAGAGAGGGAAATGAGGATGTGTGTGTGTGTGTGTATGTGTGTACTGAATATGGTTGAGGTTGGTTGGCCGTCGAGTATTATGCTGTAAAATTAGTCAGGGTTCGGCCAGGATCAGAAAAATAAAATAATCCAAAATTATTGGGTAATTATTTTATTGTTGTCGACGTTTCGACTTAACTTCTAAGACACCATCAGGTCGATAGTGATGTATGGAGAGATCTCAAAGCGAGGTTTATGGTGGCAAAGTTATGGCAACTAAGAGTGTATAAGTTCTATTTAGCTTGTGAACTCTGAGATGTGACCATGACCAAACCTTCCTCAGAGATCTCTCCAGACATCACTATCGCCCTGATGATGAATCGAAACGTCGGCAATAATAAAATAATTACCCAATAATTTTCTAGTATTTTATTTATCCAATCCAAGCCAAAACTCTTATTTCTCCATCATACTACTGTATAATTGTCTTTTTTTTAAATGAAACTCATAATTAAACACATTCTTCCCTTCTGTTCTTATTATTATATTCATCGCGGTCGCGATTGTTCCTTTTTCTATATATACACACTTTCTTACTTTCTACCTACATGTGTATAGGTGCGATCGAGTGGTTTATGTATTATTCCCTTCTGTAGGAGAACTAGCGAAATCTATTCGGCTTTGTTCTTGGCACGAAGAAAGTACGACCCTCTGGACGAGATATCTTTCACTCTACTGTCGACAGAAGGTTAAAAGGAGTAAATCCTCTAAGAATAGCCCAGGTACTCCTGGCACTCAGGCACGGACTGAACGCAGGACCCATCACCCTACTTCTGGAGAACGGAGTATGCGAGAGACACGTTAAATATATCAGGTCTGGGCAATCGCTCATGATTTAAATAAAATAAAATTTATAACTTTATGAGCAGTTTNAAGAAAGAAGAGTTAGTGGCAGTTAAGGAAAGACAGAGAGAGATAAGCAGAAGACTGAGGAACGAGTGTGAGACAGAGAAAGAGAAAGCGAGAGCTTGAGTGACCGTCACAGACATGAAATAAGAATATTAAATGAGATCTGATAGTGAAGAATGAGAGAGAGTGAATGATAAATAGTGCACACAGAGAGAGAAAGAGGGAGGTAATGAAGTGGAAATGAAAGAATACAAGGTAAGATAAGAAAAAACAAAGTATATTTAATATGAATAATCCAATATATATAATTTCAAAGTAATGATTCTTGAACTCATATATACACGTATTGTTTTATACATATATATATTTGCTATGGGACTGCTATGGAGGGAGTGCTATGGAGGATTGCTATGGGGACTGCTATGGAGGATTGCTATGGAGGACTGCTATGGGACTGCAGTATTCTCAAGATTAGATGATAAGAGTTATGATCAGCACGATAATAGTGGCATCACGACAGGAATTAAAATTCTAAGAAGAACACTTAAGAGTTACAGATTTTCTTTATTTTCTTATCAGTTAAATTAATTTTTTTAATATATCTATTGAATTAATACAACCTATTATTTGAAATTAACTTCGGATTACTTTTAGATAAAATTGAGTCTCGGGCACTCCAGTTTTAAATTGTTATTTATTTTTTTTTTTTATTGTGCACTCGTAAACGAACTTATTTCCCAGCAGAAAATTACCACTAATACCTAACTGGACGTTTTCAACAGTAATAGCAAGCGACCACAAATATTCGCCATTACGCCTCATTTCCTCATCGTCAGAGTATTGACACAGTTTCCATTCAATAAATAGGTTTTACGGATCAATGCTCCATTCAATAAAATTGACCAACATTTGTCTTTCACTGAAATTGCAATAGAATTAGAGTATTTGGGAAGTCGTGAAGCAATTCCATTCATTTATCAATCGTGCGAGTGATAAAAATATTATACCTCTTTTTTAAAAGTCTGTATTTTGTATTAAAAAAACTGAAGAAAAACAGAAGAGGTGGATGAATAGCAATTCTGAGGTCCTTTGACTCTAAGAGCTATTGAGAATTATTCCAAAACAAAAAGTGGCTAAATGATTTTATTATTAATCCTGAAAAATATTTTATCCTATAAAAATATTGTAGGGGCGCCAGGCTAGCTCAGGGGATCCGTACGGGTCTCGCAATCCTGACGCCGCGGGTTCAAATCCCGCCCAGGTCAATCTTTTATTTATAATATAGAAGCTTGGCCTGAGCCATGGGTGTTTAAAATGGGGTGGCAACCTGTAGATAGCCCCTCCCTCCAATGACCCTAAGTGGTTGCAAGGGAGGCTAACAAAAAAATATTGTAGGACCAACAAAACATTTTGAAATTCGATTTTTACCCCATTTCATGGAAGCAATAAGTAACAGAGTTTCAACTGATGAATAGGGATATCTATTTTTTCGCCAATCGCTTATGGTCAAAGGGTTGAATGTATCTACAAATGACCACACAATTCGAAAGACCTACTAATCTGTACAGGAATATGCTATGCTTACTGCCTTTGTAAAGTGGTCTAAAACTTGTTTCAAAGAAGTTCAGAGAGGTTATTCAAGCGATTTTTTTTTAGTATTAAATTTCAGTTCGGACAGTAAAGGAATCAAAATGATCTTCTCAAATAACAAAAGCAGACAACATCTCTGCTCGAATTTGGATTTTTATACCACGGGCATTACTTTACTCTTAAAACCAACTTAATCATTAGGTAACCGTGAAGCAATTCACTTAGAAATATTTCAGGTATATAACTAAAGTTGTTCGGAAATAGATGGCGGATAAATCCTTCGGCCATCTTTCCATCTGTGAAGCCCTATCACAATTATTGCAATAGCTCATACAGCGCTTCACCAAATCCTCACCTTGCTTTAAGTAAGCATATACTCTGTAATTTCTTTGTTCTCCAAGGACTATTGTACTTATTTCATTTTCCAAATTTTATTTCTATTTTTTCCAAGCTCACGATTTGGGAAAAGCAATAGGTTAAATTTTATAATAATTGTTTTTAAAATATTAAACAACCATTGTAATTACATAATTAAATCTCAAAACACAGCGTTGGTGAACAGATTATAGACACACACACTCACACACACATTTTGACAATTGTCACTCTCTCTAATCTTGAATATTAGGAGGTATATCACTACTGATAATTTATTTCATCATATACAATATATATATATATATATATATATATATATATATATATATATATATATATATATATATATATATATATATATATATATATATATATATATATATATATATATATATATATATATATATATATATATATATATATATATATATATATATATATATATATATATATATATATATATATATATATATATATATATATATATATATATATATATATATATATATATATATATATATATATATATATATATATATATATATATATATATATATATATATATATATATATATATATATATATATATATATATATATATATATATATATATATATATATATATATATATATATATATATATATATATATATATATATATATATATATATATATATATATATATATATATATATATATATATATANTATATATATGTATAGTGTTGATCAATGGCTGGGTGAAAATCTATATTTCCTGAAATATTACTCATCCTGAATCAATTTTGAACACGGAAATTTATGCGAAGCACTAGCATGGTTTTATTACAAAATTATATGTGAATCATGAACTTACTCTTTTTCAACTTCCTCTAGTTACAAGAACAACAAGAGAGTATAATAGGCCTGTTCAGATAGAGACATACGGCAGGAGGTTAGTGAAATTCCGAGGAGTATTAGCTCACAGATGGTAAAGGAAATAGATTTAAGATGTGATTTGTGGCGGGACTTGGTGTTGGGCGGGGGGTGGAATAGCGGGCTACATTAATGGTGCCCCCTCCCCTCCCGCAGAGATAAGACAATGGGGTGGGGGGTGAGGATAACCAGTCGATATCCTCTATAACCTCCGGCGAAGATATTAGCCATGATTTAGGCTTAACTGTCAGCGCTCGACCTCTCCCCCTCTCACTCCTTCTTAGTCCGAGAAGCTCTTATTTCCTTCTAAGCCGCTGAGAGAGAGAGGGAGAGATAAGTGGCTCTAAACTAGAGGCTCTACCCCCAAAGGAAGGAGGATTAGACCGCCAATACCCCTGATTGCTATGGACGCCCTCTAAGTCACATTCATCAATTATTAGTTCCCAACAATTGATCTATTTCCTTGCTGTAACTACCTCAGAATCACAATACATGAAATACGGTCAAACGTCCTAGATAAGACGGCTTAATGTTGAGCCAGACACATGCTTAAGCCAGAGAAATAAACGTCATTGCTTTTAGCTTCTTTCAGAGATGATACTCAGTCCTCTTAGCAAGTTAATAGTTCTTTGCGGTACACCATTCCCGAAAGCAATATTCACGCATTTCCTTTCATACAAGATAATACTCGATGGTCCAAGACCATTTCTTGTGCGAGTACCCATCTCGGGACGAAGATCTGCTCGTAAATCTTGATTTGATACATATTCCATTCCGTTTCGCCATAATCCAGCGTCTCTGCGGTTACTCCGATACGATAGTTCTACCCCTGGAGATATTTCCTCATTAACAATCTATATAGGACGAATCAACACCGCTTGCCCCTTCTATTCAGACCTACTTAGCCCAAAGGGCGAGTATACCCTACCGCCAAGTCTCCAGAGAGGCAGACATTGAGGGAGATAAGTGGGTCTAAACTAAGGGCTCTATCCTCAAAGGAAGGGAGATTAGACTGCCAATACCCCTAATTGCTAAGGCCGCCATCTATTGGTGAGTTATGTGTTTCAAACAGTCGCTCCAATTCCCACAAGCAGCCCCATAATGCACAGACACAAAAATAAACAGATATGCCTCATAAACTACGGATGGTTTCTCAAATTCCAGGTTCTCTCCTAACAGAAAATAAATTATTGCAAACGACCTGAAAACATTGATGGGAATTTCTATTATAATCTAATGACATAAAACGCTTCTTTTTGCGCTTCTCCGATGGGATATAGAGGGTGTTCTTATAACAGATATTTTGAAAATAATTCCAATATTTTCTTTGATCTTATCTGAAGGAACCAAAAATAATATATGTATATTATATAATAATAGAAAATACGATTTCCTCTCATAAGTGAAGTGGTGTTGTCTGCGGTAAGCCACCTTCAATTGGCCATTGAGCATTAAATGACAGGAATGTAAAGTAGGTTTCTCACATTTCTTATGATCTACACTTATAAATTTGATGCTTTGTCAACGTATGTATATTTGTTTCCTATTATTCCTGAAAACTTGGTAACTACGCTCTAGAGAGAGCTTTATATTCAAATCATGATGATAATTGTGGTAAAGTAACCCCACATTCCATTATTTATTTGAATCGTACCGGTTGCGAAACCCTTAGAAAAGTTGGTACAAAAACAAACAAAGCTCCTAGATTCTTTCCAATCCAGTTTTCGCCCTGGCTTCTCTACTCACACTGCTCTCCTAAAAATAACCTGTGACATCCAAGCTGCAATTGATCAAAGAAAAATCTCAATCCTTGTTCTCCTTGATTTCTCAAAAGCCGTTGATACGATTGATCACTCCCGACTGCTTTATAAACTTAAACACCTTTCCTTCTTCAACAATTCCCTTCTTTCATTCCTATTAGGCCGATCCCAAGTAGTTTCTTTTGCCGAAGCACCTTTATCTTCCCCATTTCCTATTACATCTGGGGTTCCTCAGTGCTCTAGCATCTTTGCCACCCTGCCCTCTGCCTATAATAATGACCTATAATATTCCATAGGCACTGTTCCTATCACATTTATGCAGATGATACCAAAATTTACCTGTCCTTCCCTCCAGAAGAATTACAAATCGCCATTCAAAAAATCCAATAAGGCCAAAATTTAATTTGTTCTTGGGCTTTGACAAACAAGCTTTTTCTGAATGTAAAATTTTCCAATTTCCTTCCATTCCTCAGTCTAAAACCTTGGCATTATCCTGGACCAAATCTTTTCGTGGAAACCTCATATTTCACAGATTTCCCGTCTCTGTATCTCCACTCTCCAACAATTGTCCTCTTTCCCCCAATCCCCTTGTGTCCTCACTCATATTCCCTCATTTTGACTATGGTTGCGCTGTTTATGGTGGCCTCACCGGAGAAATAGAGGATAGGCTTAAGCTTCTACTAAAGTGTTCCATCAGGTTTGTCTTTGGTTCTCCGAGGAGCACCCACGTTACAAAGCTGTACTCCGATTCGGGATGGTTATACCCATCTTTCCGCAGGCAATATTTCCTTGGTTCTCTCCTCTATCGAGTCATATTTTCCCATTCCTCTCCCTACCTATATGATCTTTTAAATTCCATATTCTCAGTACTTTCCCGCCCGACCCGTTCTCGACATTCCGACCTTTATCTTCTCCCTTACAAATCCACTGCATCTGGTCGCTCCTTCCTCATCAGATCCTCCAGGCTCTGGAACTCCATCCCTCTAAATATTCATCTCTCTTTCTCGCTCGCATCCTTAGAATCCCAGCTATTTCAACATCTCCTCTCTCTACAATTGGGTATCAGGAACTGCTCTACTTTATCTTGTTTAATTTTTATTTTTATCATGATTAATTGTTATTCTATTAGTTTTGATTTTCTTTTTTTTTCCTTGTGTAGCACTCATTTTCTTTTTGTGCCTATATTTTTATTTATTTCTTTATTGTACTTTTTAGTTGTTTTTTTAATTACTTATTTGTTTTATTTCTGTACTAGTAAATATTATCATAGTTTTTTACAAAATATTTTATATTATTAGCCAATTGTTTATTTGTACTTTTTATTTTTATTGTTGCAACTAGTTCGCAATCAGCTATGCTGTCAGCTGTAACCTTCTTGTTATTCAAGAATAACAAGAAGGTTACAGCTGGGACTTATTTCCCAGAATAAAATTTATTTTTCTTTCTTTCTATATTTTTTGCAAAAAGCAATAATGTTTTGTATATTTCATTATTCGCGCGTGGATAATCTCAAATCAAAACAGATGCGACTAAAACTGCATTTACAGCCCGGGAAGAGAAGAAACTCACAGAGGGACTCCCTAGAAGTATGAGCAAAAAATATGTATATAAGCCGTTAAACTTTTGAATTCTATTCATTTTTCATTTTCCCTGTGTAGCACGATTTCAATTGTCCCTGTCTCGTGCAAAAAGAAAAATGAGACTCCTCACACTAAATATGATCCTCTATAATATTCCTTTCTTCTATATCTCATCAGAAAATCTATCGAATCCGGAGATTTATTACTTTTATCATTTTCTCTTCTGTACAGAACTCATTTCCA
Source organism: Oncopeltus fasciatus (assembly GCA_000696205.2). NCBI lineage: Eukaryota > Metazoa > Arthropoda > Insecta > Hemiptera > Lygaeidae > Oncopeltus > Oncopeltus fasciatus. The sequence goes on along the minus strand of KZ807215.1, from coordinate 631,449 downwards.
TCATACCAAGATTCTCCCTTGCACAAGCATATAAGGCTTTAAATAAGACGTCATCTCAGTTTAAGATTATTTTAGGTCCTCGATTATTTCTAGCTACTAGATATGTTTGTCAAATTTTTAATAAATCACTGATTCACTAAATAGCTTAAATTAAGCTTGTTAAGTTTTGAAATTAAGGATTGTAGATTTATAATCACTCAAACTACTAAAAAAAAGAATTTTTGAAACTTTATAAATTCTGTTATATACCTACTTGATAAGAACATCAAGTATGTCATTTCAGCATAGGCGGAATCTGAATACAAAACAATATTCATAAACTACGTTATGATATACGAAAAAATTGAAACAGGGCTAAAAGTAAAGGAATGAAAGTATATACTGATGCCCTATTCTTCATATGTATTTTTCTTTTTCATTTACGTTTTGTACATCTTAATGTAGAGTTAGTAAAAGAGGAAAATAACAGTAGAGAGAAAGGGATTGATAGATAGATTATATTATTTATTTGTAATTGACAAAGCAAAGCCAAGTGAGTACATATTTAACTTACCCAGAGCTATTTTGCTAATTTTCAAAGAGAGTGAGATATAAAGGGCGGAGAAAAATAAATGAGAGATAGAACGAGAAAAAAACATTTTTTTTTTTAAAGAGATACTAAGGGAGAGAGAAAGAGAAAAAAGAAAGAAGAGTTAGTGGCAGTTAAGGAAAGACAGAGAGAGATAAGCAGAAGACTGAGGAACGAGTGTGAGACAGAGAAAGAGAAAGCGAGAGCTTGAGTGACCGTCACAGACATGAAATAAGAATATTAAATGAGATCTGATAGTGAAGAATGAGAGAGAGTGAATGATAAATAGTGCACACAGAGAGAGAAAGAGGGAGGTAATGAAGTGGAAATGAAAGAATACAAGGTAAGATAAGAAAAAACAAAGTATATTTAATATGAATAATCCAATATATATAATTTCAAAGTAATGATTCTTGAACTCATATATACACGTATTGTTTTATACATATATATATTTGCTATGGGACTGCTATGGAGGGAGTGCTATGGAGGATTGCTATGGGGACTGCTATGGAGGATTGCTATGGAGGACTGCTATGGGACTGCTATGGAGTGCTACGGAACTGCTATGGAGGATTGCTATGGGACTGCTATGGGGACAGCTATGGACTGCTATGGAGGATTGCTATGGGGACTGCTACGGAGGAGGATTGCTATGGAGGACTGCTATGGACTGCTATGGTACTGCTATGGGACTGCTATGGAGGATTGCTATGGGGCTGCTATGGGACTGCTATGGGGCTGCTATGGGACTGCTATGGAGGATTGCTATGGACTGCTATGGTACTGCTATGGGACTGCTATGGAGGATTGCTATGGTACTGCTATGGGACTGCTATGGAGGATTGCTATGGGGCTGCTATGGAGGATTGCTATGGAGTGCTATGGAGGATTGCTATGGAGTCCAATGACACTAATGACCATCAGCAGATGATGCGCGGTGTATAAAATAATATATATNGAACTAGAATATATATATTATATTCATTTTCATATCTTTGTTCTTATGTTTTTAATAATATATTTCAGAGAAAGATGGAGTAAAGAGTGGAAGTGAAAGAAGATAAAAAAAATTATATTACTAGAAATTTTATTGCAGACTAAAAGAGAGAGAAAGAGTCAGTGAAAAACGCGAGGGGGGTTATAGGAAGAGAGATATCAGGTATTGTGAAGATCTAAAGCGAAAAAGATATGGTAAAAGAGAGTTGGAGACAGAGAGAGTGAGAGAGAGAATGAGGGAGGGGGGAATGAGAGTGGTGAGGGGGGGGGTGTAGGAAACCTGGTGGGAGAGCTAAGTGAAACAAGAGACTCTATCCACCAAATTAAGGGGATGTGGAGGGGGTTTGAAGCAGTCAATACCACGCTGATTGATATCCGCTCTAATTCACACACCACACACTGATACTCGATACAGGGAAAAGTTTGAAGAAATACTGAAGTGAATAGATAAAAATGCAACCGGGGTTTGAGCGATTCCATTTTATTTCTGAGGGTTCTGGGGGAGTTTTACCCCCGAACAGAGAATGGACTTGTTGGGAGGAACTGAACAATATGTATCAGCTTTTGCGCGAATGCTCGTCTGTACGGCCAAGAGAAAAACCCTGCAACGCTTCAGAGTAGGTAAATACAATACATATCAAATTTAACATACGTTCAAGCACATAAACTTTTAGCTATTAAATTAGAACTCTGTTGGGGAAGATAAGAGAAAAAAAAACGCTCCAAACTAATCCATATAGGTCATTTTTTTTTAGATACTTAGGATAACATTTAATTATCCATTTTTTTGAGCACTTTATTTAAATAATGAAATCAGATTTGTGCTATTTTAGAGGGTGGGAGAGAAATTCTGATTTTCTGATCAATTACAATAGTTAATTTTATATTAAAGCATATAGTAAGAAGAAAAATAAAAGTTCAGTATGATTTACATATATATATATATATGGAAGAGAAGAAACTCA
>KZ807215.1:573967-622057 GCA_000696205.2 Oncopeltus fasciatus | reverse complement strand
AAAGTTTCAGATAATAAGTATAATTTGAAATTCTATTTATAATATATTACAGCTATGGGCGAATTAGTTTCATTATTTATATATAATAAACGGGTAAAAATAAAGAGCTTGGAGCCTACCAATACATGCATTGTACATAGCTGAAAATAATGAGAGATTTATTTATTCTAAGACATATACCAAATATTTCAATTTACATAGTTAGAAAATTTACTGTTAAAGTTTTTATTCGAAGAAATATAGAAGTTCTTCTATATTCTATATTTCAATTTTAAAGTTAAAGTTCTCTGCTCAAATAGCTATTGCCTACAAAAGAAAACAAGTGAAAGTCCTCTATAAGATATTTCTCTACAATAAATGGGCAAATAAACTCCTTAATAAATTAAGTGGAGGGAAATAAGGGCTGTGCGAATGTGTTTAGAAGCTGTTAGAGTGGCTGGAAAGTAAATATTTCCAAAAGAGGGTAGTAGCCGACTCCCATTAAGCTGTTAATGAGGCGGTCTGCTGAATGGAGGCCTGGCTCTAAGGGGGCGAGCGACTTTTGTAAGGAACGCGGGGGTTGGGGGTTGGGGGGGGGCGACACCTGCCTCCCGGGGAAAGGAATCAGCTGCGAGTGGATACACTTCCCACCAAAATTGACACTCCTCCTCCACCCCCCTCCCGCCACCAACCCCTGAGTGTTTGCCAGAGACTTGTCGAGAATAGTCATGTTTGCTTTCGCCTTTGGAGCAGGGGACTCCCGGGAGCGCTTTCCCAACGAACTCCTTACCATTCATTCCCTGCAAGACAATGAATAATAAATATCAAATGAGATCCACGAGGACTATTTGTAAACCAAGTCGATTCAAAACTTTAAAAAATACGTTTTATAATATTTACTCAGGAAAATAAGTTATTCCCCATACTTTAAAAAAATTGCAATATTTCACCAATCCTACTAAGGAGAACGAAAACATATGACCCACTAAAAATTGTATATATGTTTGTTCATCTCTTTAAAAAAAATACATGTTTGTCAAGTTTATTATTTAAATATTTTCATTAATGTTTAATATAAACATAATATACGAAATTCTGGTATCAAGACGCGAATTTTGATATATCCCAACTGTCCGTTGAAAACGTTATATATGTATNTCTGTGGACAACTTCTTACCATCAAACATATTTTTACAGAGTGCCTAAAACATATAAAAAACGTTTTTATTTATTTATTTGACAGTATTCGAAATTTAAAAAAAAAATATATTACAACCAAATTCGGAATTTATTTTTCTTTTTGCAAATCTTCGGAGAAGTAAGTTTAAAACTGAAATAGGGCTAAACCAAAATTTAAAACTTTATATTTCTTTAATATTAGTTTTAAAATAATCTAAAGGGTTATTATTATTTCTACCACCAATGAATATAGAACTCTCATACCTTCTATCCTCCGTCTTCATTGGTTTCTGCAAACCATCTGTTGGCGAGCGCTTTCGGACATTATCTTCTAGCCGAATACATGCGTTCACTGTCACGTATGTATTCGGCCAGAAGATGGACAATGTCCGAAAGCGCTCGCCAACGGGAGATGGTTTGCAGAAACCAATGAAGACGGAGGATAGAAGGTATGTTAGTTTTAAAACATTATGTAAAATATTCTTATTTATATGTTTTATGTTGTGGTTCGGTCAAGGTAGATCCAAAAAAAAAATACAAATTTTAAAAGATGTGTATTTTTTTAATTAACTGCCAACGTTTCGGCTTACATTGTAAGCCAAATTTATGGATGTTGAAATACAATGTCATAAGAATAATTCTTTGCTCCATAGACGCCGAATCTCTCTTCACTAATATGCCTATTGATAAAGCCCTTCAAATTATTGATAAACATTGGACGGTTGAATCAAACACCACACTACACCATCCCGAATTCGTAACAGACCATTTTTTGGCTTCTCTTATCATGATAAAATCTTCTTTTTTTTTTTTTTTAATTATCACATTTATCAGACTAATTAACTGTCTGTTTAATCCTGAGCATATATACCAGACCGAGGCGCCAGGGTAGCTCATGGAATCCGTTCGGTTCTCACAATCCTGGCGCTGCGGGTTCAAATCCCGCCCAGTTCAATCATTTATTTACAAATAAAAGCTTGTCCTGAACCATGGGTGTTAAGAATGAGATGGAAAACTGTAGATATCCCCTCACTCCATGACCCTAAGTGGTTGAAAGGGAGGCTAACATTTTTTTAAAAAGAAATTGTACCAGGCCGCCTTTATCACACAAACAAAATAAGACTTGGCTGAAATGCCATATTCATTGCTGTGATAGTGAGAGATCTATTCCAATTTTAGAATTTTGATTACTTAAAGAGAATAGATTCGGCGATGTCAAAGAATGCCACTGGTGCCTCCATTGCTTTTGCTGAAAGGAAATTAAGTTTGCCGATAAAAATCCCTTAAATATTCCAGTTCGTTGGCATTCATGAGACGAACGCACTGGACCAGGCTCTTTGAAACCTTTCTTTAAGCATTTTGCCCATTGATTTCAAAGTCAGCTGCGTTCGAAGGGACCTTTGGGGTTCAGCTCCAGATAATTCCCTCCCGAACTGGAGAAGGGGGTGGGGGATAAAAACTCATAATTTATGCTGGCTTTTTTTCTTCTGGGAGATTATGCAGATTATTCTGAAGGTAATTTGACGTCGGGGCCGGGCCGCTAGGAGAATATAAAATAAAGGACAGCGAAACAAGAAATTAAAATTAGTAACTCCATACGTGCCCGAGTATTTATTTTTGTGAAACTTTTTCTGGGTAAACCCAGGGTAGACGAGGCTAAAAAAATAAATAAATAATTAGTAAAAAAAAAAAACTCTTACGTGTAATATATTAGTGACTTCTATCGTTGAAGGTTTTTAACAATTCATATTTAAAGGCATTCGCTTCTTTTATACCCTCAAATAAAGTAAGTGAAGAATATTCCCTCGAGGTCTCTCGCGTATACTTTACTACAGACAAGTCTATTCGATTACAAATTGCCCCACATTTAAAAAATTAATTGGCTTAAGTTTGCATAAATTAATGAAACTGCATGAAAAAAAACTAGTTTTTGCCGACCGTTTTTTATCCTTGGAGAATGAATTATTAAAAATTGTGCTTTTTTCGACAAAATAATTACTTCTATTTTATACATATATGTATATATATTGTTAAAATGTTTTTCTTTTTAACTAGCAACTATTATTTGAACTTAATGAAACCATGTAAGTGGGATTAAAATGATCATGGAAAAAATGTATATCAACTAATAAAATTGATATTTTGTCTGAGAGAGTTTACCTAATAATCAAAATTTAATTTACGGCATATTAATGCTCTAAGTGAAGTGTTTTAGTAGAAATTTGCAATACAAGTTTATAAATTAGCTGTAATATAAGTTATTTCGATTGTTATTAGGATGGAATCAGAGGAAAAATTTTCTTATTTTTTAAATTTTAAGGTTAATGTACTGAAATAGAACAATTAGGAATGTGGATTTATCTGAACCTATAAATTAAATTTAAAATTCAAAATTTTTATTCATATAGTATTTTATGTTAGAGATACAAAAACAATTTGCATAGACTATAGGAATATTTTTTAGTTTTAGGAGTTATAATTTAAAAAAAAATCTAAACTTATCTTAATAAATAACATTAAATTGTATTTTAATTTAAAAATTTTTGATTTCTCAGAAAAACTGGACCATTTATAATAGGGTTCACCTATATTTGGAATTTTAGAGTAATATTGAGGAATTTATGAAGTTGTCACAGTTTCTATATAAAAAAACATTTTAAGCGAATGAATCCGGAATAATAATATTAATATGACTCTCGGAAAAAAGTATAGGCTCAAATACAAATTGACAAAATGACACAAAGAACACTGTTCTAAACTTAATTTAAATCGAAACTTTAATTTCGGCTTAAATTTTATCTAAATCATTGTAGCCGTCTCTCTAACCTCTATTTGCGGACGATAAAGCTATCCTATCCTCCCATCCCGATCCTAAAACTGCTTCTAAAAAACTACAATATCATCTCGAAAACATTAAACAATGAGGCGAATGAAGAATAAAAATCAATGAAGCTAAATGCGTTAAATGTTAATTTCTAATTCCGGAAGAAAAACTTCCCTTAAATTTAACAATATTCCTTTACCACATTCAAATTCCGTTTGTTACCTTGGGTTCCATCTAGACTCACGACTTACATGAGGAGAACATACTAAAATTTAAAAGACAAGAACTCAATCAGCGATATGGACTTATATACAGACTCTTGAATAAGAACTCCAATCTTACGATAGAAAACAGACACTACAGGACCTTATTACGACCAATCTGGACTTGCGGTGTTGAAATCTGCCAAGCATTCCAACATACAAAGAATAGTCTTTTAATCAAAATAATTAAAATAATCAAAAAACTATAGTCTTTTAATCAAAATAATCGCTAATGTTTCCTATTGCGTATCCAATTCATCCCTTCACCATGATTTTAATATCCATTTTGTTCAGGATCTTATTTTTTCCCGCTTCAGCCTTTTCCACAATAGACTGCCATACCATTCTATTCCACTAGCACAGACCCTGTCCTATCCCTACAATCCTCTCCATCGTCTCGTGAACTTCTGGGAACATACTCGTAGTTTCTAATCAATTAGAGAGTTGTGTCATTAGTCACCTTCTACCCTCCTTCTATGGTCATTTTCTTACTTTTAGTTCTTCATTGTAATCAAGTTAAAAAATGTTATTTTAACGGAATGTAATAAATAAAAGTTTTAAAGAATTTGTTTTAGCCGTACCTAAGAAAAAAGACGTACCGCATACTACCAAATAAAATAAACAGACATTTATCTCGACATTCAGTTTTCATATTCAGCTATTCTATTAAAGAATGTTATATTAAATAAAATTTAAAAAATATTGAAAAATTTTAAACTCATTCAGTATAGCTCTTAAGTCCCTTGAGGAAATTCTACGCAAAGAAAACAGCTATCCATTCTCACTAAAAATAAATATCCTTTTTATAATGACAAGCTGGAGACAGTATTCTTGGGGTTGACGTAGACTGCTCGGTCTATATTTGGCGGGAATCGTGTGTAACGGCGCGGAACACACATCTTCTCTAACTAACCTCCTCCGAGGTGGCAGTCTAAACTTGGACCTGACGCGGGCCTCTCCTTACGTCACCAAGTGTCAGAGGAGGAAGGAAGGCAGTAACGCAACGCAACAGATATTTAAAAAGAAATCAATATCTGAGCATCGTAACGACTAAAAACTTTATGAATGAGCGAGAGGTTTTTGATAAATCCTCCTCTTACTAAAATAGCAACTCTAAGATATGTATTTCAGTTTGATAAGTAGAGAATATTTGTTGGGGTCTGATCAAGGATGGTTCAAAAAATTACCATTTTAAAAAATTTTTTTTTATTTTTATTATCGGCCTTTGAACCAACCTTCACCGGACCCCAACAAATAATCTCTACAGGGTTATTATTACTACCAATGAATATAGAACTATCAACTGCCGCAGTTGAATACAGACAGTGACAGTGAACACACATATATTCGGCCAAGAAGATGTACAATGTCCGAAAGCGCTCGCCGAAAGAAGATGGTTTGCAGAAACCAATGAAGACGGATAATAGAAGGTATGATAATAATCCCTACGGTCAAAAACTCTCCATTTGTGTTTTTACAGTAACAGTAACATTAATCTAATTTTGAAATGGGAAGGAAGTTTACTAGAATGCTTTTCGTTTTTATATAACTATAAAGACTAGGGAAGTTGGTTGTGTGTGGAACAGACCTGCACGGGATGGGGGCAATTGAAGGATAACAGGTGGTTCCTTTGTCTTCTGAGAATTTTACATCAGAATGGTCCAGCCCCTTGTAGTTCTTTCGCGCCAATTCCACGAAGCTTTAAAAGCAGCTCGCCAGCGGCATCCCGAGTCAGTGATGTCAGTCTCCTTCTGTCTGTCTGTGTTAGTTCCATCGCATGTTACGCGTCTCGATAACAGTGATAAGCAACAGTGTATAACAAATAATCTTCAGTTACTACCTTAGTAAATAAGTACATATGATTTGTTTATACATGTTGATTAGATTGTTAGCGGTAAGTAATTTTCTATTTATTTATGTGTTAGTAAGTAAGGGCAATAGATTCTAAGGTTCTATTGTAATTTATTTACAAATTGGATTTAATTAATTTTGATAATAAATTAACTTGTATTTTTCTCTGTTCTTTTCAGTATTAGTTACGAATGATTATTTGAACTGCTGATAGATTAGGGTAATTTCTAGTAGTCCCAGATCCATTGTCCCTGACATCCAGGAATTGCCTTTACAAATCGCACCTCATTCCCAAGTGGTCCAGTGTGGCGAGTGTTTGCTGAAGAAGCGCTCTCTGTTACAGGAGGACTGTTGCTGAAAGACAACCCGCTGGTGTGTGACTGCTCGCTGGTCTGGCTGGGACACTGGCTGCGGCGCTGGCTGAGGGAGTCCTTGCTGGCCCACACGGCCGACCCCGAGAGCGCAGGCAGGCTCGCCGGAGCGGCACGGGAAGCGGCCTGCACAGACAGGGCCGGGAGGCGAGTCGCTCTCCTCGACCTCAGGCCCGAGCACCTCGCCTGTCGAGCTTCGGCACTGTCCTCGGCAGCTCGCGCCATACCGGTCCTGTCCCATCTGCTGGCCGCCGTCCTCCTCTTGCGGTGATCTTCGTAGGGCACCTCGAGGCCATACCTCTGCATCAGCCTGAACATATCATAACTTCCCTTACTGTGGTCCCCTTTCCGCCGAGGAATTCTATTCATATGTCTTCGATCATACTTGCTGCAGTGAAAACGCTGCGATATAGAGTTGTGTGCAATAGCACGTGCAAGCCACCAGGTTGAAAGCATTCGACCGCCTTAGGTAATAGCAGGGTAACCATTAACCACACCTCATTTCAGAGGTTTAGTAGTCGTCCGATCATTGTACCCTAGTCTCCTATAAGAAACAAATTCCAGTTGCATAAAATTGCATTTTCTTAATGAACTTTATATGATCATTCATTAAAGCACAAGCAAAAACGTTTTATTCTGTGATTGAATGAGTGTGGGTAATGTTCCGATTTCGTTCATAATGTCTTGATTTATATTTTTTTCCTCAATATTGTTGTCATGCGCAGTTCACTGCTCTCAAAAACTATAACAATAGCAACGACATTACCAAGTCTCCCAAAATTTATCCAATCTAAATGACCAGCCTCGTGCAACCATATCTCACATTCAAAAATTTCTTGATTGATCAATTATAAAATGCAATTTTGTTTTTCTTCTTTCAAAGCTTTATGAAAAAACTGTCAATATTTTTATTTTGGTTATCTTTTAAACTAAAAGAAGTCTTCTAAGTGTACGAAAGGACTTATAAACTTTCCTAGAACTAAACACATTCTACTTATTTTATACCGTTTTGAAAATTGCACTGTCTGTCAATAATTAATGAAGAAAAAAAATCTACCTATTTTGTAGGATTCATTTCCTCAAGGGTATAGCCCGAACTCCAGTTTCATCTAAACCATTGAACACAACTACCGACATTATCAGAATAAATCCCTCTTTCACTTCTGAGATTTAATTTTATGGAAGTTCTAATTTCAGAAATTGCTTAGACGCCTGTGTGCTTAAGTAAGTTAAGCTCTTCTTAAGGATCTCTCGGTTCCATTTCCAACCGCCCCCGCAAGTCTAACCTCCACCGTCTTCTCAGAGCCACGGGTTGTGGTGGCGGGGGGGGGGGGGGCACTTTGTTGTACAGACCAAGCAGGCGGTACTTTAATAGAGCTGAGCCCTCATCCCTTTTCCTTCTGCGGGTATCAAGTACAAATTGACTCTCCCCACGAAACGGGGATGTGATCAGAAATATTGTTCGAGCAGTGTACGGGAGAGATTATGGTTGCAACATGTCCGTTGACTCGCCCACTCTCTTTATCCTATCCCTCTCTCTCTCTACGGCTGGGATGATAGGAATACAAAGAGATGCTGTCTTCGCTGATAACGTTTACTCCTGTCTGTAGCATTCTCTTGAATGTAGCATTCTCGTATATAGATAACGATTTCTGGTAACGTAAACAACAAGGAGAATTCAGGAAACAAGAAAGCATTAAGAATACATGTTTTCAGTGAAAACCTATTTATTCATCTTTCTCTGATCTTTATAACAATTTCAACATTAACAAAATATACATTAAATAGACCATTTCGTTAGAATAAATCAGTTTTAAAAAAATATATTATGCAGAAGACTGCCCATGTTTTATTAAAGATGTACTTAAATAAAATAAAAAATGAATTTGTTCTTGCAAACCGAAAGGGGAAATATTTATACCGCGGAGGCTGGTTCCAGACTGATCGTAGGGGACTTTCACCCCCCTCCCCCTTTGAATTTGATAAATTGCAATTTACTTTCCCTGTCCTTGTTGCCATCTTAGAACATTAAAAAACTTTTTTAGTCATTTTTATTTATCTTTAATAATATCCTTAGTATTTGAATTTTTGAGTCTTGTTTATTAAACTATATGTTTTTAAGGGCTTCAATGTAGTAAAAAAAAAAAAAAAAATTATCAGCTCATTCAAAACCTTTTAAAGATGTTTTGTTACGCTAATAAAAAGAATTCAACAACAATTTATTTAAACGCTTAAGTAAAACATTAAAAATTAGTAAAAACATAACTAACTTCTTTGGTTTCAATAATATTATGTGTTGTGAAAATATCAAATTAAATGAATTATTTAAACCTTCAGATCATAGGAAATAATTTATAATTTATGAATTTTACATAAATTAGTCCCACCCAAATATTTTTCTTTCTTTAACTTTTCTTAAATTATTCAAAGGGGATATGGAAAATTCATCACCGATTATTCAAGAGCATAAACAAACACCCTGGAGTTATAGAATATTATATCAAAATTATTCATTGACTTTTTTTTCAGAACCTCTTCAAATTTGACTTGAAATTTTTAGATCCTCTACTATTGTCAGATATATGGTATAAAACGAAAATCTGTTTTCTGTTAAAATTTGGTTATATTATTATTCTCTTATGGATAGGATACGTGCCCTTCAAGATAATATTCGTGATTCTACTGGTAGGAACGTTGAACCGGGCCAGATTTCGAGTTAATAATATATATTATATTTACAGAAATTTTCATGTTGATATATCCTGTCTTTCGAAATTGCACTGTTTCCTAAATATAATTTGCAAGACATCCAAAGCAATCTAATGCTTACACCAAACCTCATTAAAGATTTACTTCTATTTTATATTCAAAGTTTGTGTACAGATGTTTTACTTTGTCAGTGTGTTTCAAGATCAGGCTAATATCTTCCATGTCAAATTTTTGAAAATACTTTTCAATAGCCATGGAAGTCGTTAAAGAATTTCCACACTGATAAGTACAATCACCTATTCCTTGCTTGGATAAGAAGTACCCCAGGAATTACTTGATTTAGTAGACAAAGCAACAGAAGAATTAACATCCATTGCCTGTAAACAACTTCCGTGACAGATATTCCCCCATGGTTATTATCCGAAATGGCAATTTAAATATCAGTCTATTTGGTAAAAATTACAAAAAGCGTTCATTTAAATATTTCTATCATTATCACTTATTTTTATATTATTATGTATAGCTTATTATTGTTTTTCGCCCTATGTTTTATAATTAATCTTGAAATAAAATTATCCTGGAGTAATGTGAAAATCTTTATATAAATGGAATTTTAGCCTTACTTGTTAAAAACATATGGCTTATAGATGATATTCTATTATCATCATCGTTCAATATGGATGATTTAAATCTTAAAATCTTAAAAATTTAACCCTAGAATAATGATTAAGTAACTAAACTTCTCGGTTTAGTACTTAATGAAGGGGAAAATATATGGTGGTCAACCAGAGAAAACAAGTCACGAGAGATAAAATCTACTCCGAGGGTATGGTCCAGTTCCATGTCAACCTGGTATTAGCCAGGCTAAGAATAGGTCACACAAAACTTACTCATGGCTACATAATGGCAAAGGATAATCCACCCATCTGTGGACAACGTCTTACCATCAAACATATTTTTACAGAGTGCCTAAAATATAAAGAAACAAGGAACAAATGTAACTTAAATAGGACTCTAGACGGAATTCTATTGGATGACGATAAACTCATCGACTCTGTAATGAACTTTCTGAAAGAGAGCAGGCTATTAAACTTTATCTAGATGCTTTTTCAGTATTACGTTCCTTTTCTATTCTCTCTCAATTTTTTCTTTCTTATAAATTTCATAGTTTCCAAGCACAAAGAAATTACTATGTCCATCCACATAATAACTATTCGCATTAACAATTCATTATACTCCACCATGACCTATTGCTAAGAAATTCTTCTTCTTGAAAATATCTTCCCGCTTCTAAAAATATCCCCTGTCGTTAATGACCAAAGGTTGACATGCTATTAAAAAAAAAAAAAAAAATCTCGGAAAATTTGATTTCTAAGATTGATAAGGTACACGGATTCCTTGTGATCATTCATGCAGAGTAAATGATCTATAAACTAGCCGATAACCAGTGGAGGACATGTAGTTGAAACACAGCCAATGTCCGCGATGGCAGAAAGGTGAAATAAAAACACCCCCCCGCCATTAATATCGTGAGGGGTGAGAGGAGATATTCGGCCCCCGAAGTGCACGAGGTAAATCCGGTGAAGTGTGTTCAGTAATGAAGCGGCCCTCACGCGCGCCCTAAGCCCCCGCTAAGCTATCCAAACTCCCGCCACCAATAAATACACAATGGCCCCCCCTGCCTCTCTCTCTTCCATAATGCAGAGCCACTTAACGCTATCAGCTGAGACAGCCCTTACCTCCTGAGGCTGTTGCTTCCCAGTTCGTGGCGCGTACCAGTCTCCATGTATTACAGACAAATACATAAGAATCCATACCCTCTCAACAATACCAAGTAGGAGTTCAGTGTAAGAGCCATCTGCAGTGAAAACGCTGCGATATAGAGTTGTGTGCAAAAGCACGTGCAAGCCACCAGGTTGAAAGCATTCGACCGCCTTAGGTAATAGCAGGGTAACCATTAACCACACCTCATTTCAGAGGTTTAGTAGTCGTCCGATCATTGTACCCTAGTCTCCTATAAGAAACAAATTCCAGTTGCATAAAATTGCATTTTCTTAATGAACTTTATATGATCATTCATTAAAGCACAAGCAAAAACGTTTTATTCTGTGATTGAATGAGTGTGGGTAATGTTCCGATTTCGTTCATAATGTCTTGATTTATATTTTTTTCCTCAATATTGTTGTCATGCGCAGTTCACTGCTCTCAAAAACTATAACAATAGCAACGACATTACCAAGTCTCCCAAAATTTATCCAATCTAAATGACCAGCCTCGTGCAACCATATCTCACATTCACAAATTCCTTGATTGATCAATTATAAAAAGCAATTTTGTAATACAATTGACAAATACATAAGAATCCACACCCTCTCCAATACCAAGTAGGAGTTCAGTGTAAGAGCCATCTGCAGTGAAAACGCTGCGATATAGAGTTGTGTGCAAAAGCACGTGCAAGCCACCAGGTTGAAAGCATTCGACCGCCTTAGGTAATAGCAGGGTAACCATTAACCACACCTCATTTCAGAGGTTTAGTAGTCGTCCGATCATTGTACCCTAGTCTCCTATAAGAAACAAATTCCAGTTGCATAAAATTGCATTTTCTTAATGAACTTTATATGATCATTCATTAAAGCACAAGCAAAAACGTTTTATTCTGTGATTGAATGAGTGTGGGTAATGTTCCGATTTCGTTCATAATGTCTTGATTTATATTTTTTTCCTCAATATTGTTGTCATGCGCAGTTCACTGCTCTCAAAAACTATAACAATAGCAACGACATTACCAAGTCTCCCAAAATTTATCCAATCTAAATGACCAGCCTCGTGCAACCATATCTCACATTCACAAATTCCTTGATTGATCAATTATAAAAAGCAATTTTGTAATACAATTGACAAATACATAAGAATCCACACCCTCTCCAATACCAAGTAGGAGTTCATTGTAAAAGCCATCATTATTTTTCCTATCTCGTCATCTTTCAGTAAATTTCCTTTGTAGGGAAATCAACATTATTCACGTTCGAACGTAGTAGTAGTAGTAGTAGTGGATCATTGAAGGGCAATCAACTTCTAGGTTATTACGCCCTATAAATACCCTTTAATATGTTTACTATAAATTAGTTAATAAAATACAGGAATAAGGATTATTTCGACCACTATAACAACCTAAACTAATGGATTTTTTTTATTTAAATGTTATTATTATATATTTAATAAATTATAATAAATAAATTATTATTAACTAAAATAATAAATAATATCTCATTCTTTAATTTAGATTTTCCAGGCAATACCTGCTTTTTTAAGAAAGTTTAACAGCCCATCCACTGTAGAGGGGTTGTTCCCAAGGCACTCTGCCATATTTCTTCCAATGCCTTCCCTAGTGAAGTAATTCTCATGAACTGGGCAAACCTCTATGATGTGCTGGATTGTTCGAACGTCTTGTGACTTTAAAAACAAAAAAAGACCTCTATTTTACCGATACTACATAGAAAACCCAAAAATCTTGGCTGTTCAAAAATACACACAAACTTGTGTGTATATGTTTCAAAGTAAGGAATCCAAATATTTAAACTTCTATCCACAATATGTTCGACGAGTTCGTTAATGGCTAGAATGGAGTGGGCTTACAAATAGATCTTATTTAATTTGAAAAAATTGAAAAGGTATTGAACGTAATTTACTAACTTATAGACTCACGAAAAACACATGTTAAGGAAAATATTTAAGAATATAACTACTTGAGTTCGATGATCCCCGCTCTTTAAATAACAGCTTTTAAATTCACTATCTGTGCTTTCTTTAACGTCTTTAGTTGAAAGCAGAGAGAGAAAAGGATTGCTTGAGGAATGTCAAATTAAATAACCGTCATTGTCTTCGCAATATTTTTTCTGCAAAAGTAAATTTCCAAAATTTAGTTCTAGAACATTTTTTTTTTTTCCTTAAAAAGTTCAGAAATTTGTGAATAAACTTTGAGAAATGAGCAGCTTGTAACAGTTTGTACGATCGAGGTAATCACTTACCTTCTGTAAGTGATCCCATATTGAATAATTTACAAATGTAAACAAAAAACCGAAAGATTATTTTAAGGGCGCCATTTGTGGCTCAGGGATCCGTTCATATCTCGCAATCCTGATACTCTGGGTTCAAATTCCGTCCTGTATAAGCTTTCATCTATATTAAAAAAAAAAAAAAAAAAAAGCTTGTACTGAACCATAGCTCTTTTTAAACTAAACATCCTGAACCATGGATGTTTAGAATGGGACGGCAACCTGTAGATCGCCCCTCCCTCCATGAGCCTAAGTGGTTAAAAGGGAGGCTGACACTAACAACTAACAGAAATCTAAAGGGTTACTATAACTACCAATGAATATAGAACTATTATACCTTTTGTAATCCGTCTTCGTTGGTTTCTGCAAACCATCTTCTGTTGGCGAGCGCTTTCGGACATTGTCCATCTTCTTGGCCGAATACATGCGTTCACTGTCACTGTCTGTATTCAACTGCAGGTTTCAGTAAGGATGGATTTAAGTTAGAATAGTGGTTGAGTGCTAATGTTTGCTCCACAGTGGCTGAGAAGACTCTTGCCCATCATAGCTACATGTGTAAAAGTCTTTCTTAATAAGTGTTTTCCGTGAGAAACATAACGTTAAAATATTACATTATGCGCTTAATATATTCTATAAACATTTATGAAACTCAAATAAAAAAGAAGATAAGTTTATATGAATAATAAATTATTTTAAGGGCTTGTAATGAAAAGCTTATGTACCAGTAATTTATAATTTATAAACTAGAAGTCTGCCCAATATTAGAAATTGCATTTATAAATATATTTCTAAACATGCGGTTTTTATTTTTTTCATTTAATATAAATGCTGTAGAATTCCACTTTTTACCTCTTTTGTTCAATATATATATTTTTTTGTAACGCTAATAATAACAGATGTTTAGATTCGAAATTTTGGTACTCCCTAAACACTGCAATGTTTCATTACCTTCAATGTTTTTGCACAGCTACCCAAAGTAACCCAAAAAATTTGTCTCTGAATTTTAAAGAAATTAATTAATACATTTTTTTTTTTCGGTTCATCACTATACTTCCCTTAGTATATGGTAATGTAAAAATAGAACAGCACTGCGTGATGTGTGAACCTGGAGCAAATGGCAAAACTGACATCAGACAGATTAGACTACAGAATCATAGTAGCTATGATTGTAGCAACTCCTCACTTTCAAAATATATTACTCTCACATTCGAATAACAGCCCCACGAAACGCCAGGAAATAATAATAGTTGCCGATTTACTATATTTATTATAAACTACTAATTCTATCATTATTACAAAAAAATTTAAAATATTAAAATTACAGCATTAAAACAAAATATAAATAAATTCCTGCAATCAAATCAAGCCTACAACAAATAACAATAAACATATTTTATAATGCTAATAAATTATTAAATTTTAAAAAAGAAATTCGTGGATGGACTTTCTGCGCTTTTACCGTTTACGAGAAGCGGCCATCCCGAACGACAAGTATGTCTTGCGGGCATAACTTAATAATAAAATAATAAAAAATAATGATAATGAACGGGATCGAAACCGCTGTGGGACGAAAACGAGAGAGAAATGAAACATATTTCCGGAAGAATGCTGTATAGGTGGCCCTGAGAGACTCCGGGTTGTCTGAAGCGGACTCGAAGGAGACAAAGATAGAATTCATACCAAGCCCAGGCGACAGAAGGAATCAAGATGTAGTCAGGCAGCGGAAGAGACCCTATCTCGCTGGTGGGATGCCCTAGCGAAATACAATAGTTCTATCAGTCATTGTTTTCACTGCAGTGATTGGACAGAGTGAAATAAAGAATGAGTTCACGAGCATTGCGCTCAAAATAGAAGAGTCTCGTTAATTAGTAAGCGTCAATTACCCAAGAGAAGTACCAACTTCAGGAATAACAGTACCTCATTACACTTAAAATAAAAATTAAAAAAATAACTACAAAAGATTTTAGAATATATATGTATATTCAAGAGTTCATGTCTCTCAATACTCTACAATCAAAAGGCTAAGTTCGTTTTTGAGCAAAATCGGACCCCCAGGAGAGAGGATTATCCGAAATGTTAAACGAGCAAAAAAAATTCGCTGCAGCAGGTGTAATATTAAGTTTAAAATACGGAAATTAAGTGCAGTTTTTTTTTTTGTTTTTTTTGTAAAAAAAAAATATTTTAAACCTGTGGAAAATCACATCAGTTAGAAAGTTCACATAAATATATTCGTCAACCTCGAATTTGAATAAGTCGCTTTGACTTATAATTTAATAAGTTATCTAGCTCGTCCCGGTGGTGTAACGGAAATATTCCGGCCCGGCAAGCAGGAGATCCAGGTTCGAGTCCTGGCCGGGACAGATAGGTTTTTTTATTCTATTCCCTCTCATTAATTGTTTAGTCGCTTAGACGTTTCAACAGTTTACAGCATGTCAAACTTTTTGAAATAATTTTAATAGCTTCCCTGATATTCATCCAATCATAGGTTTCCTCCTTGCCTACAATTTGACTTTACACCCTCATTAATTTAATACATAAATGAGCAATGAGGTACTAACTTTTGTCGATAATGTTGTATATTTTGTTTTGCACAATTGGGCTTATAGTGTCCGGTTTCCTATATATACTATTTAATTCCGGTTTCCCTGTGTATAATCTTGATCTGATTTTTTCTATCAATATTTAAATGAAAAACGTATTAAAAAAACATATTTTCTTATTTTCCACACTCAAAGATATTTAAAACTTATTACTTTTGTGAGCAGTTCATTACTTTAAGAGACCCTCAGCTCAGCTATAAGACAGAAAAAATTGAAGATAACTAATTTCTAGTTGTACTCTTTTTCTACTAAAAACAATGAATTTGGTACAAATATTTTACAGGAAATAGATTAGTATTTTATGTTCCATTTGTTATTTTGAATATTATTATTATTTATTTTGTTTTTCATTGTAATCAAATTACAAAATGTTTTTTATATTAACAGGAATTTAATAACAAATAAAAGTAAAAAAAAAATTAAATTCATTATATATAATCTGAAATTATATTATTTTTAAATTTCAAAACATAGAGGAAATATGAGGCTTTAAACACGTCATATCCGGAAATGAATCAGGATACTTGCTCAAATTATATTGAATATAGATGTATAATGGAGCAAAGATATTGTGAGTTCAAGTTGAATTAAGCCAATGAAAAGGCATTCTAAAAATCCCACTATAGTAATACTCTAAGATTGTCCAAGAGTATTACTATGCGGCATAGTAATACTCTAAGACTTTCGAAGAGTATTACTAAGCGGCATAGTAAAGATATCAAAGGGTAAAATTCACAATCTTCCTCTCTTGCCCTAATTTCTCTACTAACTGTGATACTTGTCACTTCTCGTTAGAAACTTCTTCATAACTATCCTACAGGGAGAAAACTCGGAGGAAATGTTTGGCCATCTCCATGCAGGAGTAAATTTCCTGCTTGGAGAGCATAAGATACGATCGAGTGATATCGAAATAACTTGTAATGATTGAATATATAATAGAATTGATAATTTTATTAGGAAAAATAGTAGATATATTACGCGAAATTAACCAATGATTTATTCCGTAGTATTTCCTAAAAATATTCTGTTGCTAAGGATCTATCGTTACATCAAAATTTTATGGTAATTGTTTTCCATAAAACCTTTTCAAGAGGGAGTTTTTAGACCCCTCAGGGGGTGAGCGTGAGAATTGGAATATAATCCTCGACCTCTCCGCCCCTTCCATCTATTTTATTTTATTAATATTCATTTTGCTAATGACGAACGCTGATAAATATGTATTTATATTAAGCTCAAAAGATACCAAATAATGACTAAATTAATTAAACAAAACCATTAGTTTATTAAATGTTTATTGAATTTTCCTTAATTATTGGAAAATTACAAGTTGAACACATAAGAAAGATTACGATATTTGAAAACAAACTTTGAAAACTTCTTTATATGTTCGGCATTTCCTAATAATAAGAATTCTTATGATAAGTTGAAAACTAAAAATCCATGACAGATAAAATAACAATTTCAATAATATTTTATTGAAATTGAATAAAATAATTAAACACCCATTTTCAATGATTTGCTTCATTCCAGAATATTTTAAAAATCACTTTCTGCTCATTTTATTCTGCCTGAATTGGGTTCCTACATTTTGTTTTATAATAATAATTTATTAAAATAATCTTCTATCATACATAGATTTAATACAATAATGATGGTGTAACATTTTTTTTTTTTTTTTTTTAATNCCCTTGCAACCACTTAGGGTCATTGGAGGGAGGGGCTATCTACAGGTTGCCACCCCATTTTAAACACCCATGGCTCAGGACAAGCTTCTATTTATAAATAAAAGATTGACCTGGGCGGGATTTGAACCCGCGGCGTCAGGATTGCGAGACCCGTACGGATCCCCTGAGCTTTGCCTGGCGCCCCTATGACGAACCATTTACGAAAAAAAAATATATATATATATATATATATGTGTAACGTAATTGAAATTTATAAATTGTCTCAACATAAAATCACGGTTCTCATCACTTACATAAAATATAAATTCGCCTTTGCAACTTACTCAGAGAAGGACGCATATGAAGCACTTAACCAGAACTCGTTCAACGAGAGTTCATGATCTCATAAACTCATAAAAAAGCGTTTCAAGAGAGAGGGATCCGACATTTAAGAGTGCGTGGAATAAATTAGTTTGGTCCGAGAGAATTGAAAGAGGTTAAGACCGAATAATGTAAAGCGTTTCTGGCCAACATATGACAGGTGATCTAGGCTTGGAGAGTAAACAGTCCTTATTGATCAGTCACTGAGGATCTACCTTAGAAAAGAGGCTACCACAGACTGCGATAAGGCTCCTAGAAGAGTGGTACTTCAAGATTATCACAAATATGGAATATAGTTAACAAGCAATGCGAAGTAAGAGTTGAATAATATGTTTCGGGAATGGAAGCCTCGGCGGGGGTATAGTTATTCTTATGGATAGTAACAACGAACTATATTACACTATAGATATTAAAAAGAACATAACAGAATAAAAAATCTAACTGTCTCAGCTAGGTCTCGAACCTGGATATTCCTGCTATCCTTGCCGGCGTGCTAGCCAATTGTACCACCGAGACTAGACAGATAACTTAATAAATTACCCGCACTCCTACCGGGAACCTGAACGAACACATCGTCTTATGCTCGAAGAAGCTGACATTGTCAAGCTATTTATCAGACTTTCATTATTTTGCTTTTATTTCTTTTTATATTTTTTTTTTATATATTTTTTCAATGTGGGATTAAATACAACAAAAATAATATTTGTGGAACATGATATAGTTTTTATATGCTAAGAAGAATTGGTATTATTGAAATATTTATGTTGAAGGGATACCCTACAAATGAGGTATGCTTTAGACTGCGATCTATATGCCGATCTAGAGGTATCTGAAAAAAGTTTATTAAGAACTCGAGTTCAATGGCTTCGTATAATTCAAAAATATCGTTTTAATATCCTTGTAAAGACGTCTCTATTATCTAGAGAAATTTATTAGACCAGTAGCATATATAATACAAGATACTTTACATTGTCAAAATAGATGTATTCCGGTATAACTGGTGTTCTCGAGGTATGCAGTTCTAAATACTGCAACAACGAATTCCTACTATTCACATAACAAGACTTCCTTCCAGACGGCCTCCCTTGTTCTTATCATTTTACATAAAATACCCTGAGAAACATGAGAACGTCTTCTCCAGTCGTCACCCTTCAAAGTGGAGTGGAGCCATTAGCATCATGTTACTTCCTACAAAATCCACGACTTTTCTCATTTTCCGAAACTTAACGCCAGAAGGATCTTAGACATTTTTCTTTTCAGGCACTCAGAGGATAAAAATACTGTCTCTGAAGACCTACATAAGTCAAGCAGATTCGCCAAAACCATTTTTCTTTATTTGTAAGAGCTAGGAAGTTGGTTTTTTTTTTTTTTTTTTTTTTTTTTTAAGAATTCAGAGCAATATATTTTAAATAAAGAAAATCCCAAACTAAAGAGATCTATACTACACCTATATTAACAAGCTTGTAATTTGGAAATTGCATAAAATTACAGTTAATATTATCCATTTTATGTAATTTCATATAATGTAACAATTTAATACACAAATTTAATGAAAACCTGATACCGATTTCTTTCTTGGTTACTGTTTCATAAGTGAGACGCACTAGCAGAGTACCTGAACAGTGCATCACACCAATTAGATATATCCTATTGGTCACTATTAGATAATGTGGATTAATGGCGAATCTGTAAAAAGAGAAACTTTTAATTTACATTCTAACTCTCGTAATATCTGCATACACTTCTCTCGGACAATTTTATTGGAGAAAGGGAAATGGTCACCTTGGTTTTGGTAACAAAAGAAAATTGAAATATTAGTTATAATTAATAAAAAATATATTAACCTTTTTCAAGACAAACAGTTTTTATTTTAAGCTAATTAGTTTTAAAATAATAAAACTATATTGAAAAAGTTGATGGTTAACAATACTTTTTCTTTTACAATAATTAATCGATTTTATTTATTTTTGAATATTTCTTCTGGTTTTGCCTGAGTCAAATTTATCATAGTACTGTGAGTACTTTAGGTTTATAATGCGATAGGAACTAATGATGTCAATGGAGGGCCATATATATATATATATATATGTGAGTGTGTATAGTAATGTGACCAAAGTTTGGCTTATCAATGACTTAATGTCCGCAGTATTCCTAGTGGTACTCCGCAAAAAGGGACATGCGTATTGTTTGTATTTATATGGTTTCTATATTGTCCCTTCAAAAGATTATCCTTCCATCCTACTCTTTCTTTCAATCTTATTAACATCTCTCAAAATGGTGGGGGAAAACTATTGATTTTAAAAGCCCACACAAACATTTCACATCATACTTTTTTTTTTCTTTTTTTTTTGTCAATTTATAATTAAGCTTCTCTTTTATAGAAAAAAAATAAAAACACTTCACTGAAGCAAAAATCCTTTCCTCTTTTATTTTTCTAAGATCAATTGACATTGATCTAGCTTGTACATTAACATTGTCTTAATTTAATATATGTACCTTTTCAAAAATAGTCACTTTGTATGTATTAAAATCTTCAAAAGAATTTCTGTAATAAACAGCACGTAGGCAAGAATTAACATATCCCAAAATCACATTCCCAGCCAAGAATAGTATATATTGTGAAATACTTTTAAAAATATTATAAATATGTATATAGAATTATGACTCCAAAGCATCTACCATATAGTTCATTCAAGCATTGATTGAACCAATAATTTAGTTTCTGTTTGAATGAGAATAGTTTTAGACCACTATTAGTTTTCTATCCTTGGTTTATTAATCCTGAAAATTGTGAACTGTTAATCTCTTCTTTAAGTGAAAATTAGTTATTTAATTTTTTAATATAAGAATAAAATAAAAACGAATTGCTTTATGCTAAAAAAGAAAAAAGAAAAAAAAAAAAGAAAAAAAGGCACTTCATGGAGTACCTATCAAAAAGGCCAGTTTTGTGATGGTTGATTAAATAATTTTATTCGTTGATATGGATTTTATGACAACACATTATAATGTAATGTGCCTTAATTTATGTTTAGTACAATTTACCATTATCTCTTCTATAAAAACATATACAACATTTGATTCTTAACTCAGGCAAACTGTTTTAACTTATTTTTTCTTCAAAATACTTCGATTTTTGAGCCCTCATCAGTTCATTAGAGTAACAACTAAAAATAGTGTACTTAAAAAAAAAATATTTTTCTCTTGTTAACTATTGTTTTTCTACATGAGTAATAATAGTACTTATACTTCAATGTATTCCATTGATTCTTCAGATACTTTCTAATGTAATTAAATTAATATCAAATATTTATATGAAATACTGTATATTACATATAAATATGTCATAATTCTACAGCAATTATTAAATATATTACTTTATAAAGACACCAAAAATATAAGAGTTAAATAAAAAATTGTAATGTTATTCACTGTTCAATTGGTATCGTTTTAGATTAACAGAAGTAATTCAGTTCAAATTCCATTAACTTACATTTCAAATTATTGAACTTAATTTAATACATTTTATGGTTTTTAAATGCTTTTTTTTTTTTTTTTTAACTTTATTGAATATTTTAAAGTTGGTTTCATTCACATGTACTCTTAACATTATGGTTCACAATTTATAATATCTTTACTGTATTCATTATAATTTAAAAACTACATTTAATAATTTATCCACCAATTTTCTATTGATGCTTACTTTGAATACAAGTAGCATATTTTAACGCAAAAATTATTTTTTTGTTTTTTATTAACAATTTCATTTTGAATCCATTATTTTTGTGTACCCAATTTTCATGACTTCATTTTATCATGTTTATTTAATTAATCATCATTTATATCTTTCATATTTTTATATGCATAAAATTTAATTATGTATTTAGTTGTTGAAGATCATAACTATATTTTTTTTTCTTCCTTGTAATTTTTATATACACATATATTTAATGAGGAGTGTGCATGTATAACTTCTAAATTTCTGTAAATAAAATATATTTCATAAAAAACTAGAGGAACAATTTAGACAAATGTATCCTATATTTATGTATTATAAAATGAATCAGTTATGATTTTTTAAATCCCTACTTCTGTAAATATTGTAAATAAAATATATTGTTTTATATAGTAATTCAAAAATAAAATTATATTTGAATATGTGTACTTCTGTACGTAGTTTATTTAGAAATCCTTTTACTTTCACAGATAGGGATAATCCCATACTTCTAGTGTGAGTTAAATTTGTTCATATCTTCCTCTTAAAAACAGTAAAAGAGAGCCAATAAATTGTGGATATCCCCATATGACATTCATTTCATTCACTAATTATTAATGGTGATCTATCTTAAATTGCTCCATATATCTTCTTCTTTTTTTAGTAAATGTAATAGTTTACAAGTAGATGTTATTTTGTTGGGGTTCAGTCAAGATAGATTAATAAATTTATATTTTTTAATTATCTGCCAACATTTTGGCTTGCATTCTAAGCCATCTTCAGGGCTGTTGAAATGCAATGTCATAAGAAAAACATAAAAATTAAATGATTTAAATTATTATTACATAGACTTTCCATAACTAAAAGTAATGTGATAACAACTGTGTAGAAAAATTAATTCACCACACCTACCTATCATGAAGGCAAGAGGGGACATCGTGTCACCAGGATCCTATATTCATGACTGAGAGGTAGGGTCTGGAAATTTGAGAGAAATTTATGAGATGGACAACGTGGGTGGAGGAAGGGTGGGAAATATGAGGCGGTAATATTAAGGGTAATATTGGAAATATCGGGATATTCAAATATTACCTTTAATGACCTCCTAGACTCTATCCTTTCGAAATAACATTTTCTTCCTTTAAAAAAACATTGATGACTTGTTCCCCATTCTCAATCTTGACAAAATCTCCCTGATCCTTACTGCATTCAATTCTTATCACCCCTGTCTAAATTGAGTCTTATCACCATTGAAATTGAGCCTGATTATCAACTCCCCGTCATAACACTAATGGTACTGATTGGCACACTAAGCACACTTACTCAGGTCATCTCCTCCACTTTAGCTCATCTCATCCTCATCATCAAAAAATAAATGTGCCCAAAAATCATATCCACAGATCACTCACCCTTTCTGACAAGACTTTCAATAGAAAAATATTAAACATTTGACAGAATCCTTTTCTCTAATGGTTTCCCTATGCACACCATAAAAAAACTTGTGAACAAATTTTACTTTTACACTTCCCAAACTAAGCCCCTCTCCCAAAATAATGATCTCACTCTCCCGCATATTCCAAAACTTTCGGAAAAAATTAAGAAATCCCTTTAAAAAAACTTTCCCCAGCCTAAAGCCACTAGAAACTAAATAAAATCCATCTAAACCCTCCTTAAAGACCCCATCCCTTTTCCTAGGGGACCACAAAACAACCAATGTTGTTTATAAAATTCCTTGTTCCACCCCGAATTGCCATGGTTCTTACATTGGGCAAACCAAAAACCCTATTTCTCGCAGACTCAACATTCACAAAACATCAATAAAAAAACAAAACTGACTAACTAAAAAAATGAAAACAGCCCTCACAAAACACATCATTCATGAAGGACACACATTTGAATGAAGGACTTTGATAACATAACCATTATTTCCACTGAACCCTATTAACACAAATGCCTATTATCTGAAACTGTTCACATA
Source organism: Oncopeltus fasciatus (assembly GCA_000696205.2). Lineage (NCBI taxonomy): Eukaryota > Metazoa > Arthropoda > Insecta > Hemiptera > Lygaeidae > Oncopeltus > Oncopeltus fasciatus. Next base: position 598,491 of record KZ807215.1, on the reverse strand, counting down.
AACTTTCAACACAATCCAGTTAACGACAGAACTGACAAAAAACAATAAACAATAAATTTCTTCAACCTATTCAAACATTTTTAACATTCAGAAAAACCATAAGCCCTCTTCCAAAATAAACTGTCAAGTTCCTATTGTTTAGTTGGCCTAGAACAGTATCTTTTTTTTTTTTATTTATTTATTTGTGTCTTAGTGTTAGTATGGCCAGTTTTACTCTAAACATAGAGTCATTCAATATTAAATTTTCTCATAATACTGATTAGATATTGTGCTTTTCCTACCTGTATCTTCTTGTTATATATTATAAAAACTTTTCTTTTTTTTTAATTTTGTTTTTAAAAATTTTTAGCCATTCCCATCTATTGTCCAAGAAGTTTTTAATTCCTTCTTCCTTTGTTAAATAATTTGAAACCAGTTGGGAATTTGACTTAATTGGTTTATAATATTTTAAAAGCTTGTTACATTTTCAATTAATTATATATAAAAAAAACTAACTAATAAGCAATCATAGAAAAATAGAGTCAATACATATTTTTGAGGTAATTAGTTTCATTAGGTAATAGTTTCATCAATCTTGTAAATTCAACCACTTTCGAAATTATAATTCCACCATTTTCAAAACTAGCAAGACTGAAATTGTATAATAAAAAAATAATAAAATTAACATCTAAATAGGCAATAACATTTATTAGCAAATTTCTTTAGTAAATTTGACTACTATTACTAACTGTCAACTTATTGAAAGAAAAGTGCTCAATTTCCCAAATTTCCAAGAACCTAGACTTTTTTTTGGCTCAAGGTCAATGAGTGGTACAATTCGATGTTTTTATTAAAGGATTAAGAACAAATACATATCACATAATAAATTTCCAAATAGTAAATACATTGAAAACCTCATTAAGAGGAATAAGTATTGTAAACAAAGACAAAGTGGAATTCCTTTTTTAATTAATTTATTGGATGAGACATATAAAAATGCCTATGACTAAAGCATAGACAATGTGGGATTCTTATGATAAACCGAGAGATCTAGCAATTCAGATACGGTTATCTAGCAGGACTATAGCTACTATGGCTACTTAACAAGGTGTGCTTGAGTGGCACTTTGCCTTTTGCTTGTACTTCATATAAATATACATATATTTCTAATGCGACGGATCTCATTTTTCCTACCGGCACAAGTTGTACATATTAGATACCATACACTACAGTTCATAAATTTCATCAAGTAATCATTTCAGTCTCAATAGCCCATGAGTAAATGGGTGGCCTAATTTACCAATAAAATTAATTCCTGAGAGGAAATTCAACTTCCCTATTCCACATGATGTAGCGATGGTCTATGACGATAACATTTTTTGCAGCATATCTCTCTCCCATCCATGCATCAGCTCAGTAACAAAATCTGTCTTCCATTATATATAAATAAATAAATAAATAACATATATAAATCGAAGTAAGTCAAACTGTACAAAGAATAAATTAATAAAAAATATATTAACCTTTTTCAAGACAAACAGTTTTTATTTTAAGCTAATTAGTTTTAAAATAATAAAACTATATTGAAAAAGTTGATGGTTAACAATACTTTTTCTTTTACAATAATTAATCGATTTTATTTATTTTTGAATATTTCTTCTGGTTTTGCCTGAGTCAAATTTATCATAGTACTGTGAGTACTTTAGGTTTATAATGCGATAGGAACTAATGATGTCAATGGAGGGCCATATATATATATATATATATGTGAGTGTGTATAGTAATGTGACCAAAGTTTGGCTTATCAATGACTTAATGTCCGCAGTATTCCTAGTGGTACTCCGCAAAAAGGGACATGCGTATTGTTTGTATTTATATGGTTTCTATATTGTCCCTTCAAAAGATTATCCTTCCATCCTACTCTTTCTTTCAATCTTATTAACATCTCTCAAAATGGTGGGGGAAAACTATTGATTTTAAAAGCCCACACAAACATTTCACATCATACTTTTTTTTTTCTTTTTTTTTTGTCAATTTATAATTAAGCTTCTCTTTTATAGAAAAAAAATAAAAACACTTCACTGAAGCAAAAATCCTTTCCTCTTTTATTTTTCTAAGATCAATTGACATTGATCTAGCTTGTACATTAACATTGTCTTAATTTAATATATGTACCTTTTCAAAAATAGTCACTTTGTATGTATTAAAATCTTCAAAAGAATTTCTGTAATAAACAGCACGTAGGCAAGAATTAACATATCCCAAAATCACATTCCCAGCCAAGAATAGTATATATTGTGAAATACTTTTAAAAATATTATAAATATGTATATAGAATTATGACTCCAAAGCATCTACCATATAGTTCATTCAAGCATTGATTGAACCAATAATTTAGTTTCTGTTTGAATGAGAATAGTTTTAGACCACTATTAGTTTTCTATCCTTGGTTTATTAATCCTGAAAATTGTGAACTGTTAATCTCTTCTTTAAGTGAAAATTAGTTATTTAATTTTTTAATATAAGAATAAAATAAAAACGAATTGCTTTATGCTAAAAAAGAAAAAAGAAAAAAAAAAAAGAAAAAAAGGCACTTCATGGAGTACCTATCAAAAAGGCCAGTTTTGTGATGGTTGATTAAATAATTTTATTCGTTGATATGGATTTTATGACAACACATTATAATGTAATGTGCCTTAATTTATGTTTAGTACAATTTACCATTATCTCTTCTATAAAAACATATACAACATTTGATTCTTAACTCAGGCAAACTGTTTTAACTTATTTTTTCTTCAAAATACTTCGATTTTTGAGCCCTCATCAGTTCATTAGAGTAACAACTAAAAATAGTGTACTTAAAAAAAAAATATTTTTCTCTTGTTAACTATTGTTTTTCTACATGAGTAATAATAGTACTTATACTTCAATGTATTCCATTGATTCTTCAGATACTTTCTAATGTAATTAAATTAATATCAAATATTTATATGAAATACTGTATATTACATATAAATATGTCATAATTCTACAGCAATTATTAAATATATTACTTTATAAAGACACCAAAAATATAAGAGTTAAATAAAAAATTGTAATGTTATTCACTGTTCAATTGGTATCGTTTTAGATTAACAGAAGTAATTCAGTTCAAATTCCATTAACTTACATTTCAAATTATTGAACTTAATTTAATACATTTTATGGTTTTTAAATGCTTTTTTTTTTTTTTTTTAACTTTATTGAATATTTTAAAGTTGGTTTCATTCACATGTACTCTTAACATTATGGTTCACAATTTATAATATCTTTACTGTATTCATTATAATTTAAAAACTACATTTAATAATTTATCCACCAATTTTCTATTGATGCTTACTTTGAATACAAGTAGCATATTTTAACGCAAAAATTATTTTTTTGTTTTTTATTAACAATTTCATTTTGAATCCATTATTTTTGTGTACCCAATTTTCATGACTTCATTTTATCATGTTTATTTAATTAATCATCATTTATATCTTTCATATTTTTATATGCATAAAATTTAATTATGTATTTAGTTGTTGAAGATCATAACTATATTTTTTTTTCTTCCTTGTAATTTTTATATACACATATATTTAATGAGGAGTGTGCATGTATAACTTCTAAATTTCTGTAAATAAAATATATTTCATAAAAAACTAGAGGAACAATTTAGACAAATGTATCCTATATTTATGTATTATAAAATGAATCAGTTATGATTTTTTAAATCCCTACTTCTGTAAATATTGTAAATAAAATATATTGTTTTATATAGTAATTCAAAAATAAAATTATATTTGAATATGTGTACTTCTGTACGTAGTTTATTTAGAAATCCTTTTACTTTCACAGATAGGGATAATCCCATACTTCTAGTGTGAGTTAAATTTGTTCATATCTTCCTCTTAAAAACAGTAAAAGAGAGCCAATAAATTGTGGATATCCCCATATGACATTCATTTCATTCACTAATTATTAATGGTGATCTATCTTAAATTGCTCCATATATCTTCTTCTTTTTTTAGTAAATGTAATAGTTTACAAGTAGATGTTATTTTGTTGGGGTTCAGTCAAGATAGATTAATAAATTTATATTTTTTAATTATCTGCCAACATTTTGGCTTGCATTCTAAGCCATCTTCAGGGCTGTTGAAATGCAATGTCATAAGAAAAACATAAAAATTAAATGATTTAAATTATTATTACATAGACTTTCCATAACTAAAAGTAATGTGATAACAACTGTGTAGAAAAATTAATTCACCACACCTACCTATCATGAAGGCAAGAGGGGACATCGTGTCACCAGGATCCTATATTCATGACTGAGAGGTAGGGTCTGGAAATTTGAGAGAAATTTATGAGATGGACAACGTGGGTGGAGGAAGGGTGGGAAATATGAGGCGGTAATATTAAGGGTAATATTGGAAATATCGGGATATTCAAATATTACCTTTAATGACCTCCTAGACTCTATCCTTTCGAAATAACATTTTCTTCCTTTAAAAAAACATTGATGACTTGTTCCCCATTCTCAATCTTGACAAAATCTCCCTGATCCTTACTGCATTCAATTCTTATCACCCCTGTCTAAATTGAGTCTTATCACCATTGAAATTGAGCCTGATTATCAACTCCCCGTCATAACACTAATGGTACTGATTGGCACACTAAGCACACTTACTCAGGTCATCTCCTCCACTTTAGCTCATCTCATCCTCATCATCAAAAAATAAATGTGCCCAAAAATCATATCCACAGATCACTCACCCTTTCTGACAAGACTTTCAATAGAAAAATATTAAACATTTGACAGAATCCTTTTCTCTAATGGTTTCCCTATGCACACCATAAAAAAACTTGTGAACAAATTTTACTTTTACACTTCCCAAACTAAGCCCCTCTCCCAAAATAATGATCTCACTCTCCCGCATATTCCAAAACTTTCGGAAAAAATTAAGAAATCCCTTTAAAAAAACTTTCCCCAGCCTAAAGCCACTAGAAACTAAATAAAATCCATCTAAACCCTCCTTAAAGACCCCATCCCTTTTCCTAGGGGACCACAAAACAACCAATGTTGTTTATAAAATTCCTTGTTCCACCCCGAATTGCCATGGTTCTTACATTGGGCAAACCAAAAACCCTATTTCTCGCAGACTCAACATTCACAAAACATCAATAAAAAAACAAAACTGACTAACTAAAAAAATGAAAACAGCCCTCACAAAACACATCATTCATGAAGGACACACATTTGAATGAAGGACTTTGATAACATAACCATTATTTCCACTGAACCCTATTAACACAAATGCCTATTATCTGAAACTGTTCACATAAACTTTCAACACAATCCAGTTAACGACAGAACTGACAAAAAACAATAAACAATAAATTTCTTCAACCTATTCAAACATTTTTAACATTCAGAAAAACCATAAGCCCTCTTCCAAAATAAACTGTCAAGTTCCTATTGTTTAGTTGGCCTAGAACAGTATCTTTTTTTTTTTTATTTATTTATTTGTGTCTTAGTGTTAGTATGGCCAGTTTTACTCTAAACATAGAGTCATTCAATATTAAATTTTCTCATAATACTGATTAGATATTGTGCTTTTCCTACCTGTATCTTCTTGTTATATATTATAAAAACTTTTCTTTTTTTTTAATTTTGTTTTTAAAAATTTTTAGCCATTCCCATCTATTGTCCAAGAAGTTTTTAATTCCTTCTTCCTTTGTTAAATAATTTGAAACCAGTTGGGAATTTGACTTAATTGGTTTATAATATTTTAAAAGCTTGTTACATTTTCAATTAATTATATATAAAAAAAACTAACTAATAAGCAATCATAGAAAAATAGAGTCAATACATATTTTTGAGGTAATTAGTTTCATTAGGTAATAGTTTCATCAATCTTGTAAATTCAACCACTTTCGAAATTATAATTCCACCATTTTCAAAACTAGCAAGACTGAAATTGTATAATAAAAAAATAATAAAATTAACATCTAAATAGGCAATAACATTTATTAGCAAATTTCTTTAGTAAATTTGACTACTATTACTAACTGTCAACTTATTGAAAGAAAAGTGCTCAATTTCCCAAATTTCCAAGAACCTAGACTTTTTTTTGGCTCAAGGTCAATGAGTGGTACAATTCGATGTTTTTATTAAAGGATTAAGAACAAATACATATCACATAATAAATTTCCAAATAGTAAATACATTGAAAACCTCATTAAGAGGAATAAGTATTGTAAACAAAGACAAAGTGGAATTCCTTTTTTAATTAATTTATTGGATGAGACATATAAAAATGCCTATGACTAAAGCATAGACAATGTGGGATTCTTATGATAAACCGAGAGATCTAGCAATTCAGATACGGTTATCTAGCAGGACTATAGCTACTATGGCTACTTAACAAGGTGTGCTTGAGTGGCACTTTGCCTTTTGCTTGTACTTCATATAAATATACATATATTTCTAATGCGACGGATCTCATTTTTCCTACCGGCACAAGTTGTACATATTAGATACCATACACTACAGTTCATAAATTTCATCAAGTAATCATTTCAGTCTCAATAGCCCATGAGTAAATGGGTGGCCTAATTTACCAATAAAATTAATTCCTGAGAGGAAATTCAACTTCCCTATTCCACATGATGTAGCGATGGTCTATGACGATAACATTTTTTGCAGCATATCTCTCTCCCATCCATGCATCAGCTCAGTAACAAAATCTGTCTTCCATTAAATTCCATTAACTTACATTTCAAATTATTGAACTTAATTTAATACATTTTATGGTTTTTAAATGCTTTTTTTTTTTTTTTTTAACTTTATTGAATATTTTAAAGTTGGTTTCATTCACATGTACTCTTAACATTATGGTTCACAATTTATAATATCTTTACTGTATTCATTATAATTTAAAAACTACATTTAATAATTTATCCACCAATTTTCTATTGATGCTTACTTTGAATACAAGTAGCATATTTTAACGCAAAAATTATTTTTTTGTTTTTTATTAACAATTTCATTTTGAATCCATTATTTTTGTGTACCCAATTTTCATGACTTCATTTTATCATGTTTATTTAATTAATCATCATTTATATCTTTCATATTTTTATATGCATAAAATTTAATTATGTATTTAGTTGTTGAAGATCATAACTATATTTTTTTTTCTTCCTTGTAATTTTTATATACACATATATTTAATGAGGAGTGTGCATGTATAACTTCTAAATTTCTGTAAATAAAATATATTTCATAAAAAACTAGAGGAACAATTTAGACAAATGTATCCTATATTTATGTATTATAAAATGAATCAGTTATGATTTTTTAAATCCCTACTTCTGTAAATATTGTAAATAAAATATATTGTTTTATATAGTAATTCAAAAATAAAATTATATTTGAATATGTGTACTTCTGTACGTAGTTTATTTAGAAATCCTTTTACTTTCACAGATAGGGATAATCCCATACTTCTAGTGTGAGTTAAATTTGTTCATATCTTCCTCTTAAAAACAGTAAAAGAGAGCCAATAAATTGTGGATATCCCCATATGACATTCATTTCATTCACTAATTATTAATGGTGATCTATCTTAAATTGCTCCATATATCTTCTTCTTTTTTTAGTAAATGTAATAGTTTACAAGTAGATGTTATTTTGTTGGGGTTCAGTCAAGATAGATTAATAAATTTATATTTTTTAATTATCTGCCAACATTTTGGCTTGCATTCTAAGCCATCTTCAGGGCTGTTGAAATGCAATGTCATAAGAAAAACATAAAAATTAAATGATTTAAATTATTATTACATAGACTTTCCATAACTAAAAGTAATGTGATAACAACTGTGTAGAAAAATTAATTCACCACACCTACCTATCATGAAGGCAAGAGGGGACATCGTGTCACCAGGATCCTATATTCATGACTGAGAGGTAGGGTCTGGAAATTTGAGAGAAATTTATGAGATGGACAACGTGGGTGGAGGAAGGGTGGGAAATATGAGGCGGTAATATTAAGGGTAATATTGGAAATATCGGGATATTCAAATATTACCTTTAATGACCTCCTAGACTCTATCCTTTCGAAATAACATTTTCTTCCTTTAAAAAAACATTGATGACTTGTTCCCCATTCTCAATCTTGACAAAATCTCCCTGATCCTTACTGCATTCAATTCTTATCACCCCTGTCTAAATTGAGTCTTATCACCATTGAAATTGAGCCTGATTATCAACTCCCCGTCATAACACTAATGGTACTGATTGGCACACTAAGCACACTTACTCAGGTCATCTCCTCCACTTTAGCTCATCTCATCCTCATCATCAAAAAATAAATGTGCCCAAAAATCATATCCACAGATCACTCACCCTTTCTGACAAGACTTTCAATAGAAAAATATTAAACATTTGACAGAATCCTTTTCTCTAATGGTTTCCCTATGCACACCATAAAAAAACTTGTGAACAAATTTTACTTTTACACTTCCCAAACTAAGCCCCTCTCCCAAAATAATGATCTCACTCTCCCGCATATTCCAAAACTTTCGGAAAAAATTAAGAAATCCCTTTAAAAAAACTTTCCCCAGCCTAAAGCCACTAGAAACTAAATAAAATCCATCTAAACCCTCCTTAAAGACCCCATCCCTTTTCCTAGGGGACCACAAAACAACCAATGTTGTTTATAAAATTCCTTGTTCCACCCCGAATTGCCATGGTTCTTACATTGGGCAAACCAAAAACCCTATTTCTCGCAGACTCAACATTCACAAAACATCAATAAAAAAACAAAACTGACTAACTAAAAAAATGAAAACAGCCCTCACAAAACACATCATTCATGAAGGACACACATTTGAATGAAGGACTTTGATAACATAACCATTATTTCCACTGAACCCTATTAACACAAATGCCTATTATCTGAAACTGTTCACATAAACTTTCAACACAATCCAGTTAACGACAGAACTGACAAAAAACAATAAACAATAAATTTCTTCAACCTATTCAAACATTTTTAACATTCAGAAAAACCATAAGCCCTCTTCCAAAATAAACTGTCAAGTTCCTATTGTTTAGTTGGCCTAGAACAGTATCTTTTTTTTTTTTATTTATTTATTTGTGTCTTAGTGTTAGTATGGCCAGTTTTACTCTAAACATAGAGTCATTCAATATTAAATTTTCTCATAATACTGATTAGATATTGTGCTTTTCCTACCTGTATCTTCTTGTTATATATTATAAAAACTTTTCTTTTTTTTTAATTTTGTTTTTAAAAATTTTTAGCCATTCCCATCTATTGTCCAAGAAGTTTTTAATTCCTTCTTCCTTTGTTAAATAATTTGAAACCAGTTGGGAATTTGACTTAATTGGTTTATAATATTTTAAAAGCTTGTTACATTTTCAATTAATTATATATAAAAAAAACTAACTAATAAGCAATCATAGAAAAATAGAGTCAATACATATTTTTGAGGTAATTAGTTTCATTAGGTAATAGTTTCATCAATCTTGTAAATTCAACCACTTTCGAAATTATAATTCCACCATTTTCAAAACTAGCAAGACTGAAATTGTATAATAAAAAAATAATAAAATTAACATCTAAATAGGCAATAACATTTATTAGCAAATTTCTTTAGTAAATTTGACTACTATTACTAACTGTCAACTTATTGAAAGAAAAGTGCTCAATTTCCCAAATTTCCAAGAACCTAGACTTTTTTTTGGCTCAAGGTCAATGAGTGGTACAATTCGATGTTTTTATTAAAGGATTAAGAACAAATACATATCACATAATAAATTTCCAAATAGTAAATACATTGAAAACCTCATTAAGAGGAATAAGTATTGTAAACAAAGACAAAGTGGAATTCCTTTTTTAATTAATTTATTGGATGAGACATATAAAAATGCCTATGACTAAAGCATAGACAATGTGGGATTCTTATGATAAACCGAGAGATCTAGCAATTCAGATACGGTTATCTAGCAGGACTATAGCTACTATGGCTACTTAACAAGGTGTGCTTGAGTGGCACTTTGCCTTTTGCTTGTACTTCATATAAATATACATATATTTCTAATGCGACGGATCTCATTTTTCCTACCGGCACAAGTTGTACATATTAGATACCATACACTACAGTTCATAAATTTCATCAAGTAATCATTTCAGTCTCAATAGCCCATGAGTAAATGGGTGGCCTAATTTACCAATAAAATTAATTCCTGAGAGGAAATTCAACTTCCCTATTCCACATGATGTAGCGATGGTCTATGACGATAACATTTTTTGCAGCATATCTCTCTCCCATCCATGCATCAGCTCAGTAACAAAATCTGTCTTCCATTATATATAAATAAATAAATATATATATATATATATATATACATATATATANTATATATATATATATAATTCAAATATTCAACAGTACATCATTACAATATTGAATGCTTTTTACCCCCTGCTATCACACTAATAAAATGCCTACAATGTTATTTTGTGCAAATTTATTAAATTCTTTTAACACACACGAAACAGCACCTTACATTTATTGTTAATAAAGTTATTTCAGTCCATAGTAATATGCAACTTAATATATACTCCATTCATATTTTTTTTTACTATTATCAGTGCTCAAAATATAATGCAAGTAAAACTCAAACCTACCCACAATTCAAACAATGTCAATGACTTTCTGTATATATCAAGAAAAATGCACTGAACATAAAGATTCAGAAATTAACAATAATTATTAGTAATTTCATGCATTTTAAGTTATTCAGAGACAAATCTCAGTTATTTTTTTCTATGTAAATAGACAAGATTCAAATATAATTATATCAATTAATTCAAATGTAAAACGTTGTACATAGTCTCTTCACAAGCACAGTGGTCTAGTGGTTAAGATGTACTCCTTGGAACACACAACTATTCTTCATTAAATGGGAAAAAATAAGGCTGCCAGATGGGTTTGCATACCACATCCCTTCTCTAGTATGCTGTGGGAAGAGAATAAATACATCCTTAACATGTATTTCCTCCCTGGGGCTGTTATGGCATTTGCGGGACTGTTTTATTTATTTACTTTTTTTTTAAGCATAAATTTTTAGACTAAAATTCTTAAAAAAGACTTGGCTGATACAATACTTTTATCTTGAGAAAAATTATAAATACTCTTAGGTTTTGGATTTTTGTGTATTCAGCTTTAAGAAGCATTTGAATAAATGTTTTATTGAAGTACAGTAAAATTGTATTGAGCCAGTAATATCAGAGCACCTATATTAAAATTATATATAATATATATACAAATTATGATTATACATATATTCAAATTTCATTATTTTATGAAAAAAGTAAGAAACCTTAAAAAATGTAATCCATCTCCGATGGGATACAGTGTATTTATACGTACACATACATAAGCAATGTGTAAGGTGAGCAGCATAGTGGGAAGTATATCTATATTTTGAATATGGAATGTAGGTGAAAATTTATATAAAGGGAAAAACCCAAACAGAAAATTATACATCTCCTAAGATGATGCTTGAAAACTGGGCTTATCACTCCAGTTTGAGAAAAACACATTAGTTAATTAATAATTAGAAGTGATTAATTTGAAAGGCGAAAACAACGGTATTAAATAACTTTTCACAATGAATATTAGAAGTTTAACCTTTTTTTTTTCTTCTTCTTTTATTTATTTATTACATTTCTCTTTGTAATTTGGTTACAATGAAGAACAAAATAAAAAAAATAATATTAATCATAAGGTGTCCAATGACACCATTCTCAAATTAATTACAAACAGTGTTCCCAGGAAGTAACAAAGCCATCTTTGTTTTGAGTAAAATGAGAGGGTTTTAAGGGTTGGAGTTGGAGGATGGGTCTGTGCTAATGGATTAAGATGATATGGCAGTTGGCTGTGAAAAAGGATCAAGCAGGAAGAAATGGGATCTTGAACAAAAAGGATATTAAAATCATGAAGTAGGGAGGAATTGAATACATAATAGGGAGCATTAGTGATTATTCAGGGGTTTTGGAATAAAAGTACTGGATTTTTGTGTGTTGAAGGCTTGGGGGCACCCAAGATTTCTACACCATATGTCCAGTTGTATCGTAGTAAATTCTTTTAGAGCATCAGTTTGTTTTCTATTGTAAGATTGGAGTCCCTATTCATGAGTCTGTATAGGAGTCATTTTCGTCTATTGAGTCTTGTTCTTGAAGTGGGCATTGAAGGCCTCATTTCATAAATCACCTAATTCTTTTTTATGAGTCTAGAAAGAATACAAATGTTAATTAACGAAATTCTAAAGAACTAAAACCCTGCCTGTATGAAGATATTTTATTCTAGTTTTTTTTTTCTTCAACTTTGTTACTTTTTTTTATATTATATTGTCAAACGAATGTTATGGTCCCAAATAAAGTATTTTCTTCTTCTTATATAAACTGACCATAGCAAGACTCAAGCTCATTTATATATCTTGCCACTAAAGAGAAACTATTCGAACTAAATTAACAATTTCAAAATATATATTAAACAATAAATCTGAAGTCAGTTCGACACAATTTATTAATAATGAAGAAGATTATTCTATAGAGAGGCATAGAAGAAGAGTATACATGAGAGGCATCATTGTTCGTACTCAGAGGCAGCATTGTCCCCGCTGCCGCCTTCTTCCTCTTCTACTGAAGTCTGATCAGATGCAGACTCAGAGCTTGAAGTCTGATCCTCGTCTAGGGCCTCCCCAGTGTAGTAGAGGACGGCTTGAGGTACAAGTCTCTCCTTTAAGAAGCCTGCCACCTCGTAGTCCAGTTCGAGTGCGGCTTGCACCTCGTCCACAGGTAAGTCCGCAGGAAGCGGACTTGGCAGTTCCGGTGGTTCGAAGAAATTAAAGAAGGACTCGTTCCTGACTGTCTTCACCACTGTGTTCGGCTGGCCCTTCCCTTTAGTCTTCACCTTCTTTTGCACCGTCTTGCGTGTCACGTCCATCCCCTGCTTCCAGTCAATCGTGCAACCCTTTGCCTTGACGATCTCAGGCCCGTCGAAAGACCAGGGCGCCTCCTCGTCTGGAGCGCAACGCATCTCGTACTCTTTCGTCAGTACCGATTGACTAAAGTAGGGGTTGGGGGCAAAGTGAAAGGCCAGCCCGAAGCCTAGAGGGCCTTCCTCGTCGAGACGTACCTTTATGTCAACAAGATGTCGAAGAACAGGTTCATCGTGGGGACGAATCAGTTCAGCTGTAAGTTCGCCGTTCTTGAGAGCCGTGAGCCAGAACTCGGGAATGCCTTTGGCACCTGCTTCCAAAGCCTTAGTGATCCCAAGCCTCTCCCGCATCTCCTGCACTGCTCCGCTACTGTCATCTGGGCTTTCGTAGCCTTCGTCAAATGCGCACTCTTCAGCAGTTGGTTCGACTTTACCGCTGATAATGTCAGCTCGTTTCGCCAAACTCTCCGCATTCAACTTAGCGTACTTGCACTCTAACTTGTGAAGATCCAAGTAGAACATGGCGTTTACCTGGAACGTTTGAAATTGAAGTTTTTTTAATGCTTTGATCTTCCTTCTTATATGAGGTGGTAGAAGATTGTACAAAGGAACTATTCTCTCCTCAGGCTGGTTCTTCTCGACAGTCTCATTTTCGGCTGTATCTTGCGTCATTATGATTTCTTTATTGTGTTGTTTTCTAATTTCCTCAAAAGAATGGTTTAGTTAAATACTTTTTCTGAATGGTTATTTTCAAGGTATATATTTTCCTTTATAACATTCAAAAGTTAGTTCATTGTTTTACCAGTTGTTTCAATTACCACATGATCCTTTCGTCTCACAAGCCAACTATTACTCACAATCGTGTCATTTTATGAAAATTAAAAAATAATCCACACAAAAACTAAACTATAAAAAATTATCTCTAGTAATATTTGTTATTATTTTATTAGAGTAATGTTCATAAATATGTTTCGAGAAAAGCGGAATATGAATGTCAAAAAGCGGCACTCGTTAAAATATCAGCCAATAACTGACGATTGAAATGACTTAATCGGCAAGGCCATTGGTAATGGTGTGTCCAATAATTCCTCAACCTCTGCTTTATTTGACAAATTATCAGGATATGGATGAGAAGTAAATGTTTTCTTTAAAAGCTAGGCAAATATTTGGGCCTTGTCTTAGTCGATGGAGGCTTAGGAACCATCTTCTCGGCGTTAGGGTTCATGGTGTTTAAGAATTTTGCGAGTTGCAGTCCACAGGAGTTTGTCTAATACTGAGCCTTGACAGTTAGGCATCAAATGTCTTATTACTTAAATCACATATTTTTTGTTTCATGATAGGGGTTAGTTGATTGAACTCCCTCAGATTTGAGGGATACCTGTACCTGTGAAACAGAGCTCGAGTTTTACACTCTGCCATTATCGGGGTAAATTTGCAGTATAGTGGGTGCAGATGGGTTTTAAGAAGGCAAACGATACTGCTGGATCATGATAGTAAGGCTGAACACCATCATCCTACTCTTCTGAGATATTCAAGAGGATTCCGAGGTCAAATGATCCTTTTAATAGAGTTCTAAAAAATGGTCGGGTAATGAAGGTTGGTGGCAATTGTCTAGGGATGGACGTGAAAGGCAGTGTAAACAGGACAGGGTGAAAACCAGAGGAAAGATCATTTTATGTTGTTACAGAGTGGTGGAATGAAATAAGATTTTTCAAATGAAAAAAATCAAGATATCAGGAAGAGGGCTTACAAGAGTGGGTCAATAGGTAGGAGAGAACGGTGATAAAGTAGAGGGATTGAGAGAGGAAATAGCAGTATACTGAACACATCCACGGGAGTTGATCGATCTCGAGTTCCACTGCAAGTGTTTCGCTTTTTAATCTCCGCCAAAGAGGTGTCGGGGACCTAAGGATTTAAAGTGCCCTTGGAATTGGCCTGAGTTGATAGATTTTTAGGCAGAAATGGTAACTCGGGAAATGAAAGTATTGATGGACACTGAAGTAGATTAGAGCGAGTCTATAGGAGTGGAAGGTATTAAATAATGACAATGAGGAGTTCCACCGTCAGTCCGTCCGTCTTGATGATCAGTTCGGTAAGTTGTGTTCCCTGGTATGTTGATTTTTTATTTATTTTTAGTCATGTTTCAGTAATTAAAAAAACGTCTATAACTTGGTCTTCCAGGGTAAGTTTGGCCTCGTTTATGTGTTTTGGACACCGTTATAATTACGAAGAATAGGATCTAGCAGAGGAAAGACTCATATCAAGGTGATGAAAGTCATTTTAAAAACTTCTGTCGTCAAAAGGTTTATGAGAGGAATTAGGAGGGCACGGAATTCAGAGAAAAAGGAGTGGAGCATGGTTTGGAGACCATTTATGATGGAGGAATGTGGAAGATGGCAAATCGCTCCAACCAAGGAAGTTAGCGCTCAGGAAGAGGTTTTTCATTCCTGGGCTGGTCCGCGGCAGTGGGCCGCCAGTGACTGTTGTAGCTAAGGTTGCCGTCCAGTAAGTGGCAATGATCTTGCTCTGTGATGAGGACAAGACTGGTTGGTTCCTGTCCTTGGGGTGTGGATCTAAAAGTAACTACTGGCTGGATGGCCCTTAACTTAGGGCTTGGGTACTGGGTTGCTGCTTAGATATTTGTGAATCATTGCTCTCTGCTTGACTTGTTGATTGACATCGCAGGCCCTATAGCTAGCAGGATGATTGAGAAAATCAGAGGGCAGAGGAGAACACAGAGGGCACAAGTTACAGATTCTCCCGTATTCTTTTGGCAGATAGTATTGTAGTGAACAACGTCTCTTTTAATGTAGGGTCTTTCTACTGTTCGTTCCTTTTTTAGCAGATAATTATGAAATTGTGTCCAAGATAACAACTAGATAGAAACATACTAGCTGTCTTTTTTTTTTTGCTTATTAATTAATCTGAAATATTAAAATATTTGTAATACAATATTTTTATTTGATACTATTCTTTCCCTTACCAAGAAACTTTTGACATTTATATAGGTTGTTTCTTATTTTAATTATGTCAGAGGTCAAAATGTTAACAATATGAAACATCTCAGTTTGGTCTTTCAGCAAGATCAAATCTTTATATAGGACTATGATAAGTAACTGCCACTTTAAGGACCCAAATATAGGACACTGAGTGAATGAAAAGGATGCTAAGTGATTACTTCTGAATGAACAAGGGACATAGTTAGTAGTATTGTCCTTAAGTTTTAAGGCAGTCAAAATATTTAATGTAGAAATTCTTTGAAAATCCACCAAGGCAGTAATACTGCAGCCTAAACTTTTTATGTAAAAATAAATAATTATGGCTCCTCGACTTCCAACTTTTGACACCCTCAAAAAATAGACAGGCTATTGGGAAATTTAGTGACCAGGAAAACTAAACATTTCAAGACAAACAACACTGAATCCCATTACTATCAATATCAGAAAAGAGGGGTTAGCACTACTTTTATGAGAGAATTCTGAATAGATCATGTCACTGTAAAAATCATAAAAGTAAAGGATGTCAATGATTGAATTTGGGGGTAGTTACCCTCTTAGTTCCTGGCAATAAGTTGAGTTTAAGTACACTGAAAAACTTTCATTAAAAAGCATCTTTTTAACGATGCGATCAAAGATCGTTGGTCGAGTAACCTAGAAAATAAGAACGAAAATTGGAAGAACAATTTCAACTGACAGTTAAGAACTATCTTGCCAGTCAAAAAATATAGTTAGAAATCATGTGAAATTTTACTATGAAGATTGGGAGGGAACCGCTACAATATGATAGGGCGGTTCTGAAGGTGTAAGATGCGTAAACTCTTTTGGTGCAAAAATTCTAGTTGGGTGTAGCACTACTCTCATAAGATCATTCTTAAGACTATCTGACTAGCCCTGGAAATAGATTTGAAAATTTGATGTCTTGATTAACATTGTATTGAAGCTCCATGATGATGTCAGAAGCTACCACAAGGATGGCTGCTTCATACCAGTATTGGTTCATATAAAATTCAGTTACAGGCTTAGGAGAACGCAATGGCCTACTTTGAACAGCAAGAGAACTCGTTATGAAATCCATGAAGTACAGGAACCAATCCCGAGCGAGAGAATCTCTGAATATAAAATAAGTAATTCAGAGTAGAGTACAGAAGAAAAGCTCAGAAGAAACCCAAGCAAAATAAATGGTGGTTTCCACCTTTCAATCAAACAGACCTACATAGAAACATATATAATCCCCCCCTCCAAAAAATCTAAATTTGATAAGGACTTAAAAATGAACTAGCATCCTAGATAATAGGTTAATTACATATAAGCAAGCCATTAACATGGCTGTATACAAACAATGGACCAAACTGTGAATAAAATTGGAGTTCAATCTTCATGGTTTTTTTTCCCCTATCTGTATATTAACTATGTCCCTTGTTCATTCAGAAGTAATTACTTAGCATCCTTTTCATTCACTCAGTTTCCTATATTTGGGTCCTTAAAGTGGCAGTTACTTATCATAGTCCTATGTAAAGATTTGTTCTGCCTGAAAGATCAAACTGAGATGTTTCATATTGTTAACATTTTGCTCTCTGACATTATTAAAATTAGAAACAACATATATAAATGTTAAAAGTTTCATGGTAAGGGAGTATTAAATAAAAACATTCTATTACAAATATTTTAATATTATTTTTAATTTAATAGTAGATTTTTTTTGTTGAGGTTCGGTCAAAGTAGATCCAAAAAACACAAAAAAAAAATGTGTATTTCTTTAATCATCTGCTAATGTTTCGGCTTTACATTGTAAGCTATCTTCAGGGCTATCATGAAGGCGAGAGGGGAAGTCGTGTCACCTGGATCCCATATTCAAGACACTGGATTTCCATAAGGTCATGAATATGGAATCCATGCGACACATCCCCTCTCACCTTCATGATAACCCTCAAGATGGCTTACGATGTAAGCCTAAACATTGGTAGATAATTTAAAAAATACACATTTTTGAACTTGTATTTTTTGGATCTACCTGGACAGAACCCTAACAAAAAACATCTACTAATAATTTCTACAGTCAAAAACTCTCAATTTAATATTTTGGATTACTTAATAAGAAAAAAAATGACAGTCAGTATATTTATATCTACTTGTTATCTTGGGAACATAGAAATTTACCAAGGATATAATAACACTAAAACCCAATGATTTTTCTTCTTGCCTCTGCAGTTAGATATTTCAAAACCCACATTCTTTGATTTAGTATTTTACATGAATCACATCAATCTTCAATATTTTTTCTTATTATAAATGATTTTTGAAAGAAACAGGCTTTTAAGTTATTTTTCAAAATAGCTAGGTAAATTTGTAGTCTTTAATAGAAGGAAGGGCAATGTTAGAAAGAAAACTAATTGAAATTTACAAATATTTTTGTTATTATTAATGTCAGACAATATGTAGACCGTGTGTTTCAAAATGGTTTTTAATATTATTCATAATCAAAATAATTATATGATACAAAAGTTCTAAGATACTAGTATCTCAGATGTCTCAGTGGGCCCCCCTCCCAAGTAGACCACTTCATTGGCTCAAGTGTCTCCGAGCTTCTTTAATACTTTGGGCTGCAAGATTTAATTAATTATTTTATTGGTCTTTAACATTTAATTATTTTATATTATTTACCATATTTGTATTTTAATTGATAAAGCTAAACTTTTAAGAAAATTTAAATGATTAATGGATTGGTCAGTTAGCGATGTAAACAGTTAAGGAGAGTTGGGGTTGGTGCCAGCCAACCAATTTTAATATAATGTTTACATTGGGTAAGTATAATCATTTAAGTTAACAATGGTAGCTTTCCCCCTTCCCTTGAAAACCACTAAGGGGAAACTTTTTTTTTTTTGTTTTCTTAAATTAAATTGTTTTTACAAGAGTTCTATACTTGCTGCATGATTCCTAACTTAACACCATCTCATAAGTTAGGAACACATATTGTCAATGACTCGAAGGGTAATGAGGAAGGTCTCCGAATACTTTAAACTCTAATGAAAGAACTGGTCTGTCAAATCAAACAAATCTGGTATTTGTTTTTCTTTAATCATTCAAATACCTAAAGAATGTTTTTCTTTTTTAAGTTTTTTTTTTTTTTTAAGTAAAAGTTTTTTTAAGAAAAAGCCCAACTCAATATTGTTTCAAAGGATAAGGTTTCATTTCTCCTGAAATAAGGGATTACGTTAAACAAAAATGAATAGATAAGAAATACACTTTTTTTTAAATTTGTATTTTGTTTGGATCTACCTTGACCAAACCCCAACTAAAATCATCTAATAAAAATGTATAGAATTTCATTTTAATACTTTCATGTCTGAATATAGTTTTTAACTTATTCTTGAAACAAAAAGTTAAAGAAAAAACTTAAAACCTATTTTTCACTCAAATAGTAAAATTCTTTAAAGAAAAAAAATTTTTCTACTGGCCATTTCAGTAAAAAAATATCAAGTGAAACTCTGATTCATTTCTCATGTCAAATACTCATTGGCAAACCAACCACTAACCATAATTATCATTCAGCCTGTTAATAGGTGGTAAAATTCTTCATTCTTTTGAGCCCCTGAGAATAATATTTAATAAAAAAAAACCAGAATGAACTTTCAACAAAGTTGTACAAAATATTAAAAGAATTATTCAATTATAATATATATAAAATATTCCAATTATTTTTCAATAGGTCAATTGAAAATCAACATTTTTAAATGCAGATCAATTATCCATGAGTAATTCAGTTTTTTAAACTGCTTGTAGCATTCACAATAATGAAAAAAAGTTTTCCATGTAGGTTGCGTCTTGGTTGCTTGAAATAAAGTAGACACTTATAGATAACTCCTAAACCATGACCATAAACTATTGTGCACAAGCTATCAATCTATAAAAATTCTTATAAAGCAATTTCAAATACACACATTCACACACATATATACACATTTTAATTATCAGCATATTAATCAAGCAAATAAAAAATATAAATTAAATAAAAAAACATAAATGGATCTATATTTTCAAGAGCAAATTCAAATATATTATCTTAGAGTGATAATAATGAAATATGAAACCTGGCAATAATGGATATATTAAACTGAAAAAATGTATACCTCTGAATAATAATAAAATAACCAATACTAGTAAAAAATTTTATTATTTATAAGCTAATAATATTGTATACACATATCAAATTAATGCAACCTAATAGTCTAAGAGAGGATAATTGAAGAGATGGCTTTAGGAAAATG
This sequence comes from Oncopeltus fasciatus, assembly GCA_000696205.2. NCBI lineage: Eukaryota > Metazoa > Arthropoda > Insecta > Hemiptera > Lygaeidae > Oncopeltus > Oncopeltus fasciatus. Next base: position 578,189 of record KZ807215.1, on the reverse strand, counting down.
AATCACTTCATACACCTTATAATCTAAAACTCATTTAGTGCAAGTAATATTTACGAACAAAAGTGTAATCAACTTTCTAAAACTTTGTATTTCTCAGTAAGGGTCTTTTGTTGTTCTAATTCATACAGATTAAGTCTTCTCCTCATTTCTTGTAGCTGAACATCTCGAATAACACCTTCCCTCATTCTCTCTCTATCTATCTGTTGTTTATAATGAACATAAGCAATTATACTGATGCTTGTCAATGTACACAATGAAAAAGTAACTTTAGAAGCTAATGACATGTTCAAAATTTACATATGAACCACCCATAACTCTGAAATCGAAGATAAAAATTACCCTCAGTAATATCGTTCATGACCACTTCGTTCAAAATGCTACGAAAGACTACCTTATATACACCTAACTTTCACACACACGTATATATCCAAAACATATTTAATGAAGAGCGAGACATCTTATTTTAAATACAACTTTAAACAAATAAATCATTGAAGTACAGGCAATGCTTTGAATGTATACAAATAAGTACAAAGGATATCAGTTGAACGAAGCGATTATAGAAGCAATGTCTTTGTAAGAATTTTGAACCTGCTGGAGTGGGGGAACTATGAAAACAGCAAAGTAACCTTCGAGAAGGCTGGGTGGGGATGGGATTGTTTGGTGCTCGACTTTCCAAACAGGGCTTGTCTTAGCCAATGTTTGGTCAAGGTGCTGATTCTGTCCAGTAGCTCAGGGATGGCCCAGTCCCAATTCAGGTAAGCTGGTAACGCTTTACCTTTAATTAATACATCAAAATAAGGAGTTGATATGAGATTGTTTTATTTATTTTAAAAACCCAGCAAAGTTGATGAGTATGGCTTCGAAAGAGCTGAAGACTTTGATTATGCTGGATATGAATCTTTTATGTCACAATACTTACCTATTCTTGCCAGAAGATCAAAGAAGTGGACAGCCACAATGGCCTCTGGGCATACCTTGCAAAGAAAACGTAGCCTGAAGACTGCCATTCGAAAAGGGATTCCAAATGAATTTCGAGAGAAGGTAACTGAATGCATTGATGAAGTTCTTATGAGTTCATTATTTAAATTGTATTTATTCTTTACAATTTTTTTCAGGTTTGGATGCATGTAAGTGGTGCTAATGAAGCTAAGAAGAGTCTTGGAGCAGATTTATATAAAAAATTAGTTGCAGCTGCTCATGATCCTGAAGTTGTTGAAACCATACGTACTGATTTACCTAGAACATTTCCTGATAATATATTTTTCAATTCAACTGATGACCACCAAAATATGCTCTATCGTGTTCTTACAGCTTATGCTCACCATAATAAGCGAATAGGCTACTGTCAAGTATGTTTTTATTTAAATTTCTTAAAAACTTATTAGTTACCCTCTACTTTTTAGAGCTAATTTATTGTATTATTATATTTCAGGGTATGAATTACATAGCTGGGCTTATTCTTTTAGTTACCAAAAATGAAGATTCAACATTTTGGCTTCTTAAAGTGAGCAATTTTAATGTTTTAAAATACTAACACTTCTGAATTATAGAAAGTTAATATATCTTAAACATCAATTATTATAAAATTTAGAGAAGGCAAAATAATTAATTATGCCTAAACTCATTGTCACAACATTCTTTCTGTGTTAGTCACCAATCGATTTTGTCCATTTATTTTTGCCAATAAATCAGGGATTTAAACTCTTGCGTGAATAAAATTTTTAATAAATTTGCTTGCCACAAAGTTGATAAAGCTTCTACTTGTTTAATAGAGTATTTAGGTTTGTATAAGTTTTATGGGGCAAACCACTGAAAGGGAGGGACTCAGAGAATGTCTTCTTGGGGTGGGCCCTTCATGTGCACAATTTCTCTTTTCCCTGGAACTCATTTGTGCCCCTATCAGCAGTGAATCCTGGATCTACTACTGATTATTAATGACATTTTATTCTAAGCAATGGCACTGCTTTGAATGTTAATGAACATTCTGAAAATAATGCTAATTAAAATAAGCATTATTTTTTAATTAACTTGTTTATTATTGGTTTTAATATATTATCATTTCCAGGCACTTGTTGAGAATGTTTTACCTGACTACTACAGTCCCACAATGGACGGACTCCTAACTGATATTGATGCTATATCTGAATTGGTGCAGTAAGTTTGATTCTTAGTGTCCTAGGTTAGAATTTACTATTTTTCCCTTTTTTAAGTGAAAATAAAATGATTTATTTATACTCCATGTGGAGTGATTTCCATTTAAATATGGAGAGATTTCTATTCACTATTAGATAATTGACTTAATGTTACATAAAGTTATTCAAAATTAAACAATCTGAAGTGAGTGCCACTTTTTTAGTGCAAAAAACCTGGAAGCAGGTCCACTAACTTCTGAAAAATATGAAGTTCCTTTTAATCAATATCAAAAATATAGAGTAGTTTTCACTAAATTTTGTTAATTTAGGAGTGGTTTTTCAGATGCTTAATAAAATAAAGAGACTATTTTAAAAGAAAAAAATAGATAAATAAGCTTGTCAAAAGTTATATAGGAAGTTTAATTTACTCCTAAAATTTGCAAAATGTTCACTCAGCATTAAACAATTTTTGAGCCAGTCCACCAAACAATATATTGATTTCCATTCTAAATTTATTCAAAATCTCGAAGGGTTTACAACTTAAAATCAGATAATCTCTTAATGGTTTTGCTCTACTAATAACGCTATAATGTTTATTGTGTTTTTTTTTACAAACATAAAATTGACCTCTATATATCTTTGTTTACGGTTCAACTATTTAAATTTAATGTAAGTTAATTAATTTATTGACCTAATTTACAAAATATGTCGATAAATAGTAGAAATAAGCAAAAAATAATTCAGTATTTTATGATGAGTTCACCAACCAACATAAAAGTTATAAGCTTAAATAAAATTAAAAAATAATCAAATAAATTTCCATACATAACTGTAATTTTCTTGAATTAACTTTAAAAGTTTTCTAAGCCTCTCGAAATTATTTGTTCTTACATTATTTATGAAATTTTCACTTTTGAAACGTTCTCTGTATTATAGGTGTAATTCTCTTTAATAAGTGTTACTTTACTATTCATTGTAATCAAATTACAAAATGTTTTTTTTAAACAGAATTTAATAAGTAAATAAACGTTTAAAAAAAAAATCAATAATAAGATTGGCTTTGGAGTTCATGTGATTATCCAATATGTTAAGTGCTTCTAAATAATGGTTGTATAACNTATATATATATATGCATAATATACAAATCCATAAAGATAATAAGAATTAAGCAAATTTTTCTTAGGTTGATTTATTTTCAACTCAGTCACAAATATTAGGATCTATTTTCAGAGGGCCACAGAATTGTGAAGGAATTTCAGCTATTGTTACTCCTCTCCAGTGAAATGGCATCTCATCTCTTGCAACTCAATTTAAAAATCAGCCTATAAACGTTGACCTTATGATGTTTTCTATTAGATTAGCCTAGTTTCTGATGTCCCTTCCACTGTGATGAGAGAAATAAATTTTGACACTTCTGTCATAGTTTGGTTGTCTTACAAGATACAATATATTTTGTTTGTTTTGATCTTTTTTTTTTAGGTTTTACTGGCTAAAATTGTCCTGACTCTGGTTTAGTATTTATCTAATTAGTTGATTAAATATATATGTTAGAATGGAAGAGGTTCAATGTGTTAAGAAGTATTTAAAGAATAAGTTGTAACTAAAATTTTATGAGAATCTCTTCAGATTAAGAAATAAGTTAGTTAATGTGGCTCAAAACTCTCCTATTTGAAACTGAAGTTTTAATGTATTTTTTAATACCACAGTGTTGAGTTAATCATAATCCTAAAAAGAAAAAAAACACAAAAGATTAGAGATAAAACATTATTGCTTCAGAGGAGTTAGTCACCAGATGGGATTACCTATTGACAATCCATACTAGCTGAATTGTCATTCATTCTATTTCAAGCACTTCTTTATAACTAAATAACTTTAATTGTATAAGTGTATATAGATTTTTGAGCTGTGTTTTTTAAAAACCATTTACTATGTTTCAATTTTCAATTTTTTTATAGTTTTGGGAGGAGAGAAGACAAATAAAAAATTGAAATATGGATGTATTTGTGTGTGTTGAATACAAATTAATAAAAGTACTCTAAATTAGAGTAAAAAAATATTATAAATATTTAAAAAAAAAAAAGCGCTGT